>JAQIVZ010000139.1:0-102810 GCA_034700945.1 Arrhopalites spinosus
GGGTGTCATGGCCGCTGGGCTGGTTTGGGGGTTTGAAGTATTTTTTAAATATTTGACAGTTTTATCTTTATGGTTGGTGCAAATCGGAAAAAGATTGTCGCGAGAGCGCAGTGACTCGTGCAGAAATGTTCCATGGAAAAAGAGGATTTCAAAATAATTAGAGAATTGTTTCGCTCAGGGAACGTTGAAAATGTTGCCCGAACGTGTGTTATACTGGATTTAGAGTCGTTGGCATTGACTTTGGTTTTGTGAAGTTTTGGCTTTGGCATTGGCTTTCATCATTTATAGTTAAGCATTGGCTTTGGCTTTGAGAATTCGGAAAAAGTGGGTGGAGTTTCGGCATTCACATGTCATTTATACTTCGGCATTGGCTTTGGCTTTGGAATTGGCTTTTGCGACGAAAGCCAAAACCCAAAGCCGAGAGTTATTTATAGTCGACAGAATTGGCTTTGGCATTGGCTTTGGGTTTTACGAGTTGCTTTCATTTCAACTTTTGAAAACCAAAAGCCAAAACAACATTGAGTTTACCATAAATTTTAAGGCGCGACTGTCGTTCTTTTTCGTTTTTTCTCCCATTTTTTTTAATTAACTTAATTAAGTTTGAAAATGACAGTAAAGAGGTAGAATTAATTGATCAGATTCGGGGCAGTGTTGGCAAAAACCCGGGGTTTGTTAGATTTCGCTGCCCAAGTGGGTAAAATGGGTTTTTTGGGTTTTGGGTAAAAGTTTTACCGTTTTAAAGTTAAAACTCTAAATTAAATAAAGCATTTAATAATTAATAAACGTCGAATTAGAGGTCAATAATATTTTTTTGTGTAGTATAGCAAACTCTATCTACACACCAATTTTGGGACATTTTGGTCGTATTTTGTCAAAGTTACACATGTTTAATCTTTGATGTGCTACCTCGGCATATCAAGAAGAAAAACGTACATTATTAATAATTCAGTTTAGATAAAAAACTACACTTAATTGCAGTTTTATTTGTTTATTAAACATCTTGTTTATTAAAAATAAAAAAACCCATAAAACCCACTGCCCAAAACGTCCTGGGCAAAATCTTTTTTTTTGTAAATATTTTATTAGATTCTGTTTAGCTCTTATGGCCACTAATTAATATTTTGATGAAACAAGTTTCGAAAATGTCTGCTTTCAATTTTTTTTTAAAATTGTATGTTTCATATACTTTTGAGAAACTCCTGATGAGGACTATATTGATACATACATTGATATTCGATATATTAT
Organism: Arrhopalites spinosus; assembly: GCA_034700945.1. Taxonomy (NCBI): domain Eukaryota; kingdom Metazoa; phylum Arthropoda; class Collembola; order Symphypleona; family Arrhopalitidae; genus Arrhopalites; species Arrhopalites spinosus. The sequence continues at coordinate 1,246 of JAQIVZ010000139.1, forward strand.
TTTCATTTAAATAAAAATTCAGAATTTTGAATTCTATAAAACTTGACAACTGACCTTTCGAAACGTCATAGACTTGTAGATTGACATTTCAATTAATTTGATGATTCACTATAATTTTCTATTGTTGAAAATTTAAAAGTTTTATCTCGTCGAAATCTTAGTAATTATCTAATGTTATATTTTAGTTGTTATTAAATTTTTAGACGAAATGCAAATGAATATATTGAAGGCCATAGTTTTGACTTGTCATCTTTTTTCTATTTGACATCGCCTCCTTTTACGAATTGTTCTCCTTAAACTTATATGTTCCAACAAGAAAGTGTAACTCGACATGATGATTATTTTAATTTACATTTTAATAATATTTCTGTACTGGTTAACCACTAAAAATTATTATTTTAATTATACATTTTTTAATAATAATGTGTAGTTTAAAAATATTCTTATCGCGCGTTACTCACAAAGGAGAAAACCCAAAGCCAAAACCAAAGAGTCTAAACGTCAAAACCCAATGCCAAAGCCAATTCTTATGGGCATTTATACTTTTTTCCAAAAGCCGAGACTCCGCCTTCGGCATTGGCTTTGGAATTGGCTTTGGGTTTTGTTAAAATCCTAAAACCATTTATACTTCAGCATTTGGCAAAAGCCAATGCCAAAGCCAAAGCCAATGCCGACGACTCTAACCATGGACATTCGCGACATGTATAGAAGGAATCCAAAATCCATTATAGCCACTTTGTTCCCCTCAAAAAAGTAGTCAGAGATCCCAAATGATAGGTGTCTCACGTTGACCTTTGACCCAGGACAGCCATTCAAAGTCCAATATTTTACATGTTAAAGATATGGCAGTCATGTTCAGGTGCAGTGAGTGTTCAAGTCCTTCTTCAAAAATAAAGCTTTCAACAAATATCAAAATAATTTAATTTGACCTCTGGAGGTCACAAAAACTCAATTTTCACTATGACCTGAATATGAACTTTAAAGAGCAGGTCATGTAACACCTTTCCACCAAGTTTCAGAATTTTAGGATGAAAACTTGATTTTGTAGTCCCAGTGTGAAAATGGTGTAGTATGACGGCCATGTCTTTTACATGTAAAATATTGAACTTTGAATGGCTGTCCTGGGTCAAAAGTCAACGTGAGACACCTATCATTTGGGATCTCTGACTACTTTTTTGAGGGGAACAAAGTGGCTATAATGGATTTTGGATTCGTTCTATACATGTCGCGAATGTCCATTGTGAGTAGAGAAGAAACATTACAATTAGGAATTAATATGATTACATGCTCGTTTGTTGTTTGCACGACTTTAATTTCCATGGGTTGGTAAATGGGAGTCACATGGGAGCGGAGGAGTGGGTGAGAATGGAGGACTATTCGTCGTCGTACATTTTATGGACAAAAAATCAGTCACTCGGGCATATCATTCCATCAAAGAATGAACCCCCGCCCCCCTCCCCATGATTTTTGGCTCTTGCACTTTTTTCAGATATTGTGTATACATGTAGAATGTAGATGGAAATAAATAAACAAACAAAATATAGGGAGAAGTTAAAAGCGTTTGGGTAGTGCAAAAAAAGGAGGAATGAGCGTATCAAGTGTCAAGGTAAATACACAAAGAAATTGTAGCTTGTTAGACTATCCAGCCTTTAACTAACTGCGGTTTACCATTTCCTATTTTCTAACCCCAATTTTTTTCTATGGAGAATTGTTAATTTTTTTTGAGAAAATTGAATGACCTCCATACAAATTGTTGTCCATTGTCATCTTTGTTGTGAAATAGTAAAAATAATAAGTTGATGGACTCTAATTTTCACTTGTCAATTCTATTTTTGATTATTACAAAAAATCCTCAATACAGATAGACTAGTCATGCAGAACAGAGTAGAGTCAATTTTATAGAAAACTTTTTTCAATATTTAAAATGTTTTTTAAACTTATTATTATCAAGTGGAACAATATGGAAGGCCAGTTGTGTGCCAAAAATAGTTTTTTTTGTGCAAAAAAAGAATAAAGTCTGTAATGTTTATAAGAATGGAATTTAGAAAAGGAATCAAATGAAAAACAAGTTTTTTTATCCAATAAATTTCTCCTTTTCTTGTACTTGTAATGTGACCACTAATCTCATAATAAAATTCCGATTAACACAAATTAATTTAATGGGTTGACTATACATAATAAATTAATTTGATACCAAAGACTTAATAATATACATATATATTTGTATAATCCTTGCTAAAGAGACAAAAAAAATTGTTTGGTAATATTATGCTCAAGGTGAAATAAATAATTACATTATTTAAATCCTGTCTACATTACACGATTAAATGTAAAATAATATTTGTGGCTTTTTTTAATTTATTAAATAATAATCAACTTTATCAAGGAGTGGCAAACAACGACAGAGGTTTTCATCGATTGAGTAAATGATTCAAAAATTCGTCGAAATCATTGAAAAGATTTAAAGTTAATGTTGGATAGTACTATTAAAAGAGATTCTCATTTTGTTGAAAATATTGTTGTTAAAATTATTACGAAAAGAGAGGGAGGGTAGTCAAGTGTGAGGATCATAATGTGGAATAAAAGAGCCTAAAGTTGACTTGACTTTGTAGCTTTATTTATCTTGTGATGATTATAGTTGGGCGCATCTTTCTTTTTTGATGAAAGAACAAGACGAAGGAAGGGAGGGGAGGGGGGGGGGGGAGAGACGAAGAGATAAAATTTATAATAAAGAGACTCTCTAACAAGTTTTGCCAAACTGCCAAGTTATTGATTCTTTGTTCTTTTCTTTCTAATTCCTCCATTCTCTCTAACTTTAATGATCCCCCCCACTGTTGTCATTTTTTCTCTCTAATGGCTATTCTCCTATTTTGAGGTCCAATTATAGCCAATTTTATGATACTCATGAATTTTACTCCCACAATAAATACAAGATATATCATTTGTGTTGTACTTTTAGTATTTTTTTTTTTTGAAACTTTTTTTTTAAAAAATGAGAGCAAGTCTCAACTCTCGTTAATTTAAGAATGGTGAAAAATAATTTTACAAAATATTAATATCAATAAGAATTCAATGTTAAACTAAACAAGAAGAGGAGAGATGTTCTGTGTAGAATAATTTGTTCCATTTTATTTATCTTTCTCTTGTCTCAACTCTCCGTCAGTCTCAATCCTCAATTCTGATGATGATTCTGAGAGAGAGAGAGAGAAATAATCTTGGATTAGGTTGGAATTAGTAAATTGTATGGATTGTAGAGTGTTATCTTTATATGGTGGCTTTATATAAATTAAACCATGTCCATGGATGATTCACTGTTGTGTCCATGTCATAATATCCTTTCACCACTCTCTTGCTCCATATTAAATGCAAATCTGCATCCCCCTCTCTCTCTAGCTGACAGCCTTACAAAGTTATAACATGTACAAATAGAATTTATGGAATTTGTCACGGCTACTTGGAAATCTGTCATGAGATTAGCTCTCTTGATTTTGACTTGATGATGCACGCAAAAAGACACACACAGAGAGAGAATTATAGCGGCACACTCGTAAAAGATAAAAGATTAACAGAGAGTCTTGTATTTATTTTATAAGCCTCTCTCTCTCTCTCTTTACATCCAAGAGGGAAACTAAAACTGATATAGAAAATTGACTAGTGTCTTACATATCTTCATCTCATTCCCTCAATTAGTTAATCATAAGAGAGAGAGACCAAAGTTTCAAAAATAGAATTTATTATGGACGTCAATACTCTTTATATTTATTGCAATTCTCATATAAAATTCAAGTAAATAAACATGGACGTCATTTCATATCTTGAAATGATGCAAAAAACTACTTTTTTGTATTGGTATTGTCATTGACAATGTATGAATACTTAATCATGTACATGTCTATGTTAATGTAAACTATTAATATGAGAAAAGATAAAAAAAAAAATTTTGTTATTATTATTTTTTGCAAAAAGATTAAACATTTCATTCACATGTCATTCACATTCTTGGATGCCAAAGTGAGAGACATAAAAAAAAGTTAAAGGAGAATTTTTATCGTATCATATGACACAACGTTTGTTTATTTGTTCAAGACCCCTCAATGTTTTTTCTTCTTTGGTTTCTTCTTTCCTCACTCACATCCCCCCCCCCTCCTCTCTCTAATAAAAACAAATTTTCCTGCAAAATATTTCCTATAGATACACTAAAATACGAGCGAAAGACCTTACTCTATATTTGTACGACGTTGACCTGAGATACAAAGATTATCATTGTATTATTTTAATATGACATGTATTACATGTCATCTTTATCCTTGACGACATTTCTCTCTGTAGAGACAAGCTCAAATTACTAACTCTACCCCCTCCCCACATGTCATCTCTCTCTCTCTCTCTCTCTCTCTCTCTCTCTGTGTGTGTTTTATAATTATATTTCATATGGATGACTATGTAACTCATCAAAGGAATTTTTCGCACAGGGATAGAAGGAAAGAGTGGAGGGGGCATGGTAGCATAAAAATTTCAAAGAGAAGCCATTCCTCTTCTTCTCTCAATTAAGAGAAAAATATCAACAAGGATGTGCGTGGATTCACCATGTTCACTGGACAAAGTACAAATGTATAAAAAAAAGATTTCTTTTTTAACTCTCTCTCTCTAAAAGAGATCCAAGGACTAAGAAGGGAAAGGGGGAGGGGGAACAAAGGGAGAAAACATTAAAGATTTGGAAATGCACGTGCTTCTTGTGACTCTTTCTCAAGAAAAGGGAGAAAGAGAGGACAGAGAACTAAAGAGATGGACAGAAAAAATTGATTTCTTTTCTCGCTTTGTGTTCTCCTTTGGTTATGATGACAATGACTAGAGAGAGAGAGAGAGAGGGGGACGAGGATGATGACAGATTTTTGATTCCACATGAGATACTTCTTTTCTTGGATTGAGGGAATGGGGAATGATTGTGAAAAAAGGACATAATAATTTCTTACTAGATTGTGAGGGTCTTGGCCGTCGTAGCTGTGTCGAACGAACTCTCTCTGATTTCTCCTCAAAAAAAGTGACTAGACTCCGAGCTTGAGCTTTGATAAGGAAAACGAATGGAGATGATGGAAAAAATGAGCAAAAAATGTCTTTGGAGCCGGTAGGGGCTATAGGTGACCCAACACTTTTTTTGTAGGGGAAACTAAGTGAAAGATGGAAAACAGCCAAAAATAAAGAAAGGAGGAGGGGGATATATAGTGGACACAATAAGTTTTTTTTAGATTGTATTTATTATATAACAGGAGTCCAAGACACTGTCCAAAAATTATTTTTCCTTAATTCTCACACACACTCACTCTCACTCACTACCCCTCCGAAATTTTCCAATAATTAAATATTTAACTGGATGTAAAATAATTTATTTTATTATTTTTTTAGCATCTATCTTTACCTAATGGCTGGTAAAATTGAATTGAAGGCAAGGCAAAAAGGTAAATTTAAAAATATTGAGAATATTTTTAGTAAAAAATAATAATATTGGGGATGAGCCTAAGCTCCAAGTAGGATGAGTACAGTAGCACAGTGCAAAATAAAAACTGAGGAGATGGTATGCAGAATCCCCAGAAATGCAATGTTAAATCAGCGGCGTCAGTTGACGAAAATAACACAACGCGAGGCTTGTACTACATTGTACACGTACATGTACACATTTCTATAGAGAGAGAGAAGAGTTCCCTATGTAAAAAAAGACATGGAAAAAAAATAAATGGAAGAACGAGAGTTTAACATATGTTATTACATGGAGTTTGTGTGTGTGTATCTGTAACTGTAGAGTTATAGAGAGTGAATCTATATTAAAATATATTGCAGTTAACTCTATCAAGGGGTTTTTTTGTCCTCATCTCCCATCCCCATTCCCATTAGTCCTGTCCCGTCACCATTTCCCTTCAATAAAAATTTACTCTCTGGAAATTCTCAAATCTATTCCCATCTCTTTTGTTTTTCCCCCTCATTTTACATGGGTGCAAGCTTAAGTTTAAATACTTTTTCTATTAATTTTCTATTAATCAATTTGTGGCAAAAGTTGAAGATTATAATAAAAAAATAAAAGTTTGGTGTCTTGTCTAGTTGAGTCATTTAGACACTGGGAGCAGTTTTTCGACTAATTTTTTTTCAAGCAGTAGCAAAATAATTTTTTTTGTGCAGTAGCAGCAAGTAGCAACTCAATTTTTTTTCTTTAAAAAAAAAGTTGAGACCACGTACAAACTGACAAGTAAAAAAATATTGTAAAGTTGCTTAGCCGCTCTTTTGTAAAAGGAGAAGTTAAACTAGGGACATTACATATGCCACAACACGCCTTATATTTCTTGGACACATTAACCTGTAAGTAGAAAACTAGAGCCAAGAAATTTTTTAAAGACTTTATTCATCTCAAATCCGTTTATCACTCTGTCCAAGTCCAATGCAACCGTATTATTATTATTACATGTGTGTATATGTATATATATATATATATGTAGTCAACACAATTATATAAGTTTAGACCATTATTTCTTATAGATAAAAAAATGGGGGGTACAATGTACACACACACAGTTTGTATACCTATTTGTAACAATTTCGTGAGCTTCCATATATATGTACTTTGCGGCTTTTCTTCTTTCTGCTCAGTCTCAATCTCAATCCACCTCCTTTCCTTCTTTATTAATAAAGTCAACAGACATTATTTTCTTGCCAGAATTTGGATTTGCACTTACTTACATTTCTCCTTTCCTCACAACCCCCTCCCTCCTCCTCTTTCCTTCCTGATCTTTTTTTCTCCCTTTTATATCTATTTCTCCCTTCCATTCTGCCAGAGAGAGAGGGGGGGGAAAACTACCATTGGCAGTGAGCAAATGAGCGAGGGAATTACTTTTTGAAGGAGTAGCGAGTCAAGAAACTGCCACCTAAATGTTTTTTTTCTCTCTAGTAAAACCATGCTTGAGACCCTTTTTTGTCTTTCTTTTTTTTCTCTCTTTGTCACTGTCCACATGTTTAGTGTGTGGAGGGAGTGTACATAAAGAGTAAATGAAGGGTAATAGTTAGTTAATCTTTAAATTATATTTTATTCCTTTTCTCATCATTAGTTCATTCATGTCTCCTACGACGTTAAAACCCCAAAGGGGGAATTATTACAACGACGACAGTAAACAATTTTTTGAGCATGACATAAGCGACAAATTAAATTTTCTCTCTCTCTCTCTAAAGATACAACTACGCCAATATCTCATCCATGCCAAGCATAAGCATGCACATGGCACATGCTAATCTCACCTGTTGTTATTTAACATGCTCAAAAAATTCATATCAGTTGCCAGATGGGCAACAAAGAAATAAAAGAAGAAGAAGAAAAAAAAAATTATTAGCAAACCAAAAAAAATGCTTCGAGTCATATGTGTAACCATAAAACATTAGAAAATAACAAATACCAACAAAACTTGTGAGGTTGTTGTACATTACATACCTCCATGTATTTGTACATTGTACATATATCTGTACATGTACTCATTGATTCAAAGACAAGCAATTTAAAATAATAAATAATGATTCTCTCTCTCTCTCTCTCTATTCTTCTTCTTCTCGTTACTTTTCTAGTAACTTTGCCCTTATCAGGACTCTCCTCACTAAAGACTCTTTTGTGCTAAATGAGTTTCTATGTAGAGAGAGAGAGACAAAAATTGTATAGAGAGCCATTTAGAAACGAACCATTTATTTTCTTGTATAAACTTCTTTCTGTATTCTCACCAGAGAGAGAGAGAGAGAAGAGATATAATAGATAATAGATATAATATATTTTGTACAGATGAGCGGGCAGGATGTTCTATGATGAAGATGAGAAAAAAAAAGTATAGCGAAAATTATTTTATTTTCCTTTTTTGCTACACAAAAACCAAGTCTCTCCATTTTTTATCTCAATTCTCATTCCTTCAACTTTATGACACTTTCAACCACCACACAAATAATTCAAGGCAAAGAGAGAGAGAGAGATAAAAGAAGATTGTAATGGAAAAGGAAGGATACTTCCATAAGACAACAACAAAAATTTAGGAGAAGAGTTGAGAAAAAAAATTTATTCAAGGTTAATTGAACTTCAGGTTAGGTTGTTTTGTGGCTAGTCTAAGGACTTGTTTTAAGTCTAATATTTACATGGAATTTACAAACCATTATTATGCCATTTATACAAAAAAAATCATGATTTCAATCTTCAATGAATTCACCCTCTCTCTCTCTCTCTCTCTCTTGTGTCTGTACTGATATTATACACAAGTTGAAGTTGAAGTTATAGAGATTTGATTAATGGACAAAAAGGATAAAAATGAGGGTTGAATTCTATTTCTGAGGGGAATCATTAAAAAACTTTGTTTTTGTGTTTATTATGTAATCTACCTAGTCTAGTAGAAAACCAAAAAGGGTAGACCTATTAGGTACCCATGTCCTTCTTTATTGCGCTATATATTTGTCAGAATGAGAGATGGCTGTACAATTTATATGGCCAAGATGAGCATCAACCTGGAAGCTACAAGTGAGTTTCAAAGTAAAGAGAAAAACGTGCAAAAAACACGTTACAAGTAAGTAACAACAAGATCAACATCATCATCATGATCCTACACGCTTGATCATTTTTCTCTCTTTGTCAAAAAAAACTCTCAGTCCTACTTAAAGAGAAAAAAAAAGTTGGAGTGAACGGTTCCATTTTTCGTCCAGATTTTTTAAAGGCAAAGACAAAAAAAATAAGAGAGAGAGAGAGAGGGGGGGGGGTGTTTAATTGAGGAGTGACATTTAATTCTTTGAGGCCCTTTGGAGGAATAGCTTATAAATATAATATGAATTTTGGACATTTGACATTTTGTTAAAATAGTTTAGAATCTGGTCCAAGTGTAGAGAAGAGAGACCATGTGTTCATGTTGATATAATTGTGACACTAGTTTTTTTTTGAAAGAGTATTGAACACAGAGTATATACAAAGTGGTTCTTCTGGTCTTCTCCACTCGTCAGACAGGAAGAAGTCGATTGAAACGACATTGAAACTGTTACAGGGGGTCTGTACATGCCAATTCCGATTCTAATTACTCCCACAAAGTGCACAAACTTTTTTTTATACACTCTATATAAAGTATGTACACATATAACTCTCTAGCCATCATCACTATCATCATCCCTCACAACTGATTATTATTATGTACCTCTACGCACCAACCAAAAACTACATAACATTGTACATCTGCACTAAACCCTACCAAACAGAGAGAGAGACTGACTCTGAACTCCTCTCAAGAGAGAAAATGGAGAAGAATGGATATGTTCCATTTTACTGTTTGCAAACTAGAATCTCTTTTTCCCCTCTCCCTCTCTCTCGCTTCTTTTGCTCAATGCTCAACCTTTAAGTATTCGACAAACATTAACTAGTCCACCTTTTAGCAATATCAACAAAAGATGCATCAAGTGTGTGTGGGTTCGGCACAAAGAGAAAAAAAAATCTTCTTCTTTACATTTCTCTAATATTGCTCTCCTTCAATCTTTTACTCTCTTATGTGTGTAGATTTGTAGTTATATAAGAATAGGAGAATAAAAAAGGTGCAAAACTACATACAATATGCCATAATTCATGTTTTAATGCAAACGACCTTGCTAGGGCTAGAAAACTGGGCACACCTTTTACTTCTCCGTTTTTTTTGTTGTTGTGTGTGTGTGTGTGCTTGTTCATCCCGTACATCCTCTATATATTATTTTATGTCCAAAATATATAGAGTGGCCAACCAGAGAGAGAGAGAGAGTTGGAATAGGAGAGGATACAATTTAATATTCTTGAGACGAAATAAAAAAATAAGCAACATTTTTTTTCTTCTTATTCTTCCCCTCTCCCTCTCTTTCTCTATTTTCAAGAGTCCATTTGAAGAGCCAAGTCATAAGACGATCAATTTCAACTCTTAATGTTGTGCTGGAAGCAATTCTTGGCTTATTTTGTGTGTGGAGCTATATATATATATTATATATAAATTATTTTTTCTACTTGATGTGAACCATGGCAGATTTTTTTCATATTGTAAGCTCTCTCTCTCTCTCTCTCTCTGTCAGTGTGGAAGGAAGTAGGAATGCACGCATTCAACTTTATAATAAAAGAGCAGTCATGACTATTATGAAGAGAAGGGAGGTTTTTTTATATTATTTAGGGTTAGGTGTATTCTCCACAAAAAAAATGGGGGTTAGCTTTTATACATGTAGAGGAATGATGGCGAATGACTTTTTTACGCAAAAAATTTCATGTAAAAACATGCGTCATCATCATAATATCATACCCATCTCAAAATTACCCCTCTCCCAGACTTTATATTGTTATCCTATTTGTTCTTTTTTAACCTACTCCACTAGACATAGACTCTGTCTTCATTTTTAATAGATGAGTCTCCAAAAAATTGTCAACTCGTATGCACAAAGAGAGAGAGAGAGAGGAGAAATTTAACGAGTAAAATAATAATATATAAAAAATAATAATAAAACATAAAAAAATGGAGACTGAAACTTCCACTTGAGATGAGTCGTTATAGACTTGTGTGTGTGTGTGTAATATTAATATATATCGTAATACAATGTCTGTTGACAAGATAAAAGAAGAGTCACGTTATTATTATGAGTAGTAGTGTGTAGTAGTAGTGTGTGTGTGTAGTGTGTAGTCTTTTCGTGTGTTGTTGTTGCTCCTTTTTTTATATGAATCAAGATCAGATTGCTCTAATAATATGACGTGCTATGATTCATGATGGAAATGTTATATATATATATAAATAAATATATATTGTATATAATGATGTGATATAATACTAAAGGGTTGATGGCATATCGAGTGGTGGTCTTTGTCCTACTTCAACCCGCTCAATTTTCAGCGTGAATCCAACAGCAACATTCAACCTTTTTTTTCACTTCTTTCCTCCTTCCTTTTTTTTCTCTCTCTCTACTACAATTTCCTCATGATCTAAAAGCATAAATTCGGAGGATACAGTCTTTTTCCCTATAAGAGAGTCTAATAGATTGTAAGATGGGGCAAAGAATTTTCACCAGTTCCCCCATTTAATAAACATAATGGAAAAGTTGATTTTTTTTCTCTCTCTCCATGTCTACTCGGTTGACTATACAATGTCATTGCTGAGAGGATGGATGGATGGATATGTTGAAAAGATGGGGGGTAGGTAGTCTATCGATTTAATAGGAATACACAATTTCCAACGAAATATAGACTCCTCATACACTGTCCTCACCATAGACTACCCAGGGAGGATGGACCCGTTAAAATAAATTCATTGTGGTAATGCCTACTTTCTCTCTCTCCATCTTTTCCATTACTCTCTCTCTCTTTCTCTACCTCCTTTCTCCGTAGACAAGAAAGGGAAAAGTTGGGGGAAAAGAACAAGAAAAGGGAAAGGTTTGAGTGAGAGCCTTTCTCTCTCTCTCTCAACAGGTCTTACGCACAATGTTCTACTCTTACATGTACACTATCTCTAGTTGAAAGGCTAAAAGACCTGTTGTGACTCAATTTCTAGTTTTTAAATCACTTTTTTTTTAAAAGGAAAGAGAAATTGCTATAAATTGTCACACAATCAAAAGGAGGAAGCAATGTTAATAAAAAAAGAGAATCAAAAAAAAAATTTTTTCGTTCTTACAAAAGTCTTTGGAGAGCACCACGTTCCTCATCATCCCGATCTTCATGCTTATTGCTTTCCTGTCGATCCTTTGACGTGATGTCGTCCATGTCAATAACTTTTTTTTTAAATTTCTTTTTTTTTCCTTGATATTATAAAGAATTTATTTCTATGTGTTTGTATGTAAAAAAACCAACTTTTTTCAGAAAATTTGTCTCCAGGAAAGACACAAGTCTCTTGGAATACTTGTCTCTCTTCAAAAAATTTGGACGAGTCACAAATAAAACAAAAGAATTTTTTTTTTCCAAGTACTTTTAAAAAGTAATTAGTGATTGTTGTACAAATTGTAATTTTAGAATGGTTGATGAATATTTTGATGGGGAGATTTTTGTATATTATTTTTTTTGTTGTTGTTGTTTATGATGAGAAAGAGAAAGAGAGACAGAGAGACAGAGAGAACTGACAAGGACTTGAAGCACTACCAGTCAGAAGAACAGACGTTATGCTGAGCTCTACACCGCCACGACTGGCATGATAGTAAGCGAGCCAAGGGATAATTCAACCTCGAACCGCGTCTCGATGCAACATCGACGCTCCTTCCCTTTGCCTGTGTACTTTTCATATAGATGAGGAGAGACGACACAGTCAAGAAGAATACCAGCAAGCACCCACTTGACCAATTATACTCTATCATCTTCATTACTAAAATCCCTCATCACTATGTCATACAGGGTGGTCTCTTCAAAACTGTCATAACTTGTACACTTGTTCTCAAAATGTTTATCCTCATTCCCTTCTCTTCCTACTCCTTCAGCCATGTCAAACAATTCTTTCCTTTTTCAGTGTCAACTATTTCATTATTCCTACTTCTTTTTCTTAAAATAATTACTCATTTCATTTATTTTTCTCTTTTTGTCAGGGTCAGCTTGACCTCTAGTGTGACTTTAAATAAAAGACAAGTCTTGGTTGGGTGTAAAAAGAGATAGCCTGTCAATTTTGTGGGGGTGATTCGTAACATTCATATAAATTGTGAAAAGGCAATAAAGTCAAACCAAAATAATTTACAAATATATTGTTTGTTAAATTTATAAATACTGTTTAATTATTTATTTGACATTTAGGTATGAGATTACAGTCATAAATTGTGTACTTAATTTTAAAAAAGGAGTTTTAATTCAAGTCATGGGGGGAAATGTTTGGTTGAAATTTTGATGATGACAAAAAGTGGAGAACCCTGTACATGTCTACTGATTTGCCAATGATTAGAGGACTACTACATACCATCTCCCTGTCCCTCACACGCCGTCTTCAACAATTGTGACGCTCCAAGCCGGTACGCACAAGGAGTGAGCTTCTGTCTCCCCTTGTTGTGTTTCTACAACTCTTTTATATAACGACATGAGTTTGACTTGAAGACGACAAAATACCAAAGAGGAGAAGCAAAAATCTTCTTTTCAGCGACTCTACACACTCACAGGACAGTACACATGCATCAACCATCAATATTGTTCTTATAAGAAGGACAACAAAATGGACTTTAAACTTACATAATGTAATATGTATAATATATTATGCTCAATTAGTATTTTATGACATAGTAATTTACATTACTCGCAAGTCATTGTACTTCAAGTCAAAATGCGCTCAGCTTTACTGCCCTTAAGATATTAAATTATAATAATGGACATGTTCACCCATTGCTTTTAAATTCACTAAATTCTCTCAACTTTTCTTTCAACTTCCTTTGTCATACGTACACACACTTATTTTTATGTTTAGTCCTAGAGAGATCACTAAAGATTATTTATAATTTTACAGAGGAAAAAAGAAACTAATCACAATTTTGTACTTGTTTCAAATATTTCAGCGTAAGATTACAAATTGATGCAAATATAACTATTTATTATTCATGAATTCACACCTAAAAATAAAAATATACAGCAGTCAACTATTTTACTTGGTTTTCATGTGTTTGACAAAGACTGGGCAATTCCAGCGTTGTTCTTTTCACCCCAAGGTAAGAATCTTAGTCGCTGAAATCAATATCTGTTATGATATGCACTAACTACCCTCACGAAAATTTATTTAAAAGAGAAAGCGATTAGCTTTTATTCTCAAAAATTATAGTTGATTTCTTTAAATTGTATATAAGTCTGATCATTTGGCGTTCAATTAAATGAAAAATATTTTATACTTATTGGATTCCAAAGCAAGTTGAAATCAACAAAGACAACCAAAGGTTCCACCATACTAGAAAAAGTCAAACTTATCATTGACTGGAGTTCCGCACTGACCTCATTGTATCACAGAGTGATGGTTCGTTTTTCTCAATAAAATGTATGAAAATTTTTCAGAAATGGGACGAAATGATTATTTTGGCTTCATGGGGGGTCATTTAGAGAAAAAACTAATGACAATAAATCATCTTCCAACGTTAAACAAGTTTGGGTAGAGTTATTGCAAGATTAGTTAGTATTTGTCCATTTAAAATTATATAAGGACATCAATGCCTCTTTCTATTGGAGTACAGATAATTAATCCTTTGACAGTACTAAAGAAAGTGTAAACTAATTGAAATGTATCTCAGGAGTTTGTATGCGCTTTCGAATTTTGAATGCCAATCGTTTGCATTGAACATCAACAATATACGGTAGTGGATATTTTTTAGACAAGCGTCTTATGAACATTACTACCCTCTCATTCACTTCTCATGTTCTTAATCGAGACTATTAAAAGGCTTTACTGGATGGGGTCAAAATTGGTCAATAATGTATGAACTCAGCCCACTTTTTCTTTTCTAAAACAATAAATAAATAAGTTATGTACTAGTATGATGGAATTTAATGGTATTGCAATTTACATCCAAGGTATTCCTGCCCCAACTAAAAATACAATTTATAAATATTTATGCTTTCATTCAAGTTTATAAGTAAGTAAGATGTAAAAAAATACTAGAAAAGGCATGGATTCTTTTTTTTGTAGATTAAAACAAACAAAATAATATATTCATGGATAGAACTTTATTCCAAACTGCTACACATAATAATAATGTATTGTTCAAGAGAATAGGAATTATCTTATGTAGCAATAATACTTTAGTTAAAGGTATCTACCTAAAATGAGACTATTTTTTATATGTATTGTACAACGGAGAATAAAAGAAAAGTTTTGTATAGAGACCCACTTTTTGTTCTTTCACTTTGTTTTTTGATCTATATTAGATCAACATGTGTGTCCGGGCGGGATTGCAAATTTAAACAACATCACAATTTTTTTGTGTCCACTTTGATTTATGACTTTGATTCGAGCTCCGTAACGCTAACGTTTCTTTTTTTATTAGTTTGAAGAGATGAGATGTTATGTATCGATGCGATGGATCGGACAATGGGGATGGGAAGAGGAGGAACCAGTCCAGAAGCGAAGCAAACAATCTTGAGTGTCATTTTGGAAACAACAGCCCATGCTTGTCTCTCTTCCGTAATCCTTCTTTCGTCTTGAATTCCTTTTCGTTCCGTATTGTTGTATAATCACAATAAAGTTGTTATGAACCCTATGATGAAAAAGGAACTGGGGATGAGGGGATTTAAGTACTAGAAAAATGGTTTGTTTTTTTCTATTTGGAGGGAAGGGAGGATAGGACGAACTTGATCACCTCTATTAAATAAACGTCGTAGACATTCCACACACAAGAATAGCTTGTTGATGTAAATGTTTGTCCACTTTTTTATCAGGGTATTTTATACAATAAGAGTCTTGTTGAACGACACATGTTAGTCAGTATGTTATTGCATGAAGTAATCGGGATGCTCTGAGTCTTTTTCAAACCTGCTTAATAAATGAAATGACATTATTACTATACAAAAAGACATTAGTTCATGAAAATTTCAAAAATCCCAAATATTCAAGTTAGTTTAATTTATATAAAATGAACAATTAAATCGGGCTAAAATTACCGCTTTGCCTCCTCTTGCATGCTCTCTTTGATCTTTAATATGGCTGCGGACTCTGTTTGCTCCTACGATGGAACCATCATTATATCAATGAGCATAGACAATTATCTCTGCATATTTAAAATTTCATACGAGACACGGTGACGTACGTTTTCAGGGGGTCCTCCAAAGCCTAGGTTGTACTCTGGCATTGACGAGCCCCCATCATCTCTTGGTGTTCCTGGTCCGTTGGCAGGTGAGTTTTTCATATCCATTCCATCACCATTCATCACCGGTCCCAATGGCGCGAGTGGACCACCTTCTGGACCTCCTCCCATTGGAAAATCCTATAATTAAAAATAATCCAACCATTTTATATACAATTATTATATTGTTGTCATTTACCTAATTTTCTTATGATCTGCAAAATATTATTCTGTTTAAAACTATTTACGAACAATGTGGGTCCCACAAATTTGACCCTTTCCCTCTTCATCTCTTCCCTAAAAATCTCCCTTTAAAGGGTTCAAAAAAATTATGTGTTTGTGAAGTATGTTTTTGTAAATCAACAATACGCCTTCATAATTCCCCTCCCCCACTTTAATGCCTTGTAGTGGTATTAATTTACCTAATGAAGAATGATCTATTTTACAATATCATTTCGAAAACGAGATTTTTTTGTACTACACACTGAGTTACTTGTGAAATGAAAATGAGAAAAAATTACCCCAGATAGTGCTCCTCCGGAAACAGATTTCATCATACCATACATATTGTCACCGCCTGAACTTGACGAGTCTGTAAATACAAAGAAACAATAATAATTGAAGCATACATGCAGTGTCTCACATATGATACAAAATACATAAAGAATGTGTATAAAAGTCTTGAAGAAGGTGAAATATTGTGGGTGGTTTAATACGTGTAAATCTCCCACCTTGTGGACTGGGCATTATAGGTGTTCCGGGGCCTGGGGGACCCGCTGAACCCGGAGGCCCACCATAGTTACCAGGTGATGAGGAATTGTAATTCATTGGCTGAAAAATAGCATCAATGAATTATATTTTAAGCCTAAAGGACAATAAATTACGGTAGTGTACAGTAGACATGTTTTAGAGAATATATTTCAGGAAATAATTTCAAAGACAATAATCAATTGCATTCTTCAAAATTGTAAAACCAAATAAATTCACAAATAGTATAGTCTTTGATTTTTCAAATAGTTATGTATTTGTATTTGATGATTTTTAACTTACAGCGGAGGAATTGGGAGGCCATTGCGGGCGTCCGGGCCCACCCATGCCGGACATACCTGGAGGAGGGGCACCTGGTCTTTGTTTCTAAAATATATCGAATGATTTCAAATTGTACCCATACATGTTTGTTTCTTTTTATAATGACTTACAAAACCATCCATCATATGTGGATTATGAGGACCTCCCATTGGTGGTGGAATTGGACCATAAGGTCCACCAGGGCCCGGTCCTGGTCGTCTGGGACCGCCAGGTCCTAGAAATGTTAAAAAACTTTTTAGTCAACAAATCTTTTAACTATCAATTGATTATGTATTTTAGAATGCCAACTGACAATGAAAGCAGATCATTTCTGACAATAACAAAAAATCATATCACATAAAAATAATTGTTAGGAGTCTGCATCGTTAATATTATAGGTCAATTTTAGGGGAGAAAAATTCTGTACGCTTTAAAAAAAGCAATAGGAATGTTTAATAAACTCTAATTGAAGAAGGAAAGAGCGAATTTGAAAACATAATTGTATATTCATTTAAAAAAAACCAAAGCGCATACTACGATAATTGTTTTAAAATAAGATTAATATGCATTTTTCGCACAGACCACAAAAGCCAAGATAGTAGGTATAATTTTATTCATACCTTGCCATCCCACAAAGTCTCCGCCTTCCCCTAAGAATTGATCATGGAAACAGCCAAAATTCATTGTTACATATTAGAAAGAACAAAGGTGTGATCAAGACCAAAAAAGACTATTGACTATTATAGAACATTCCAAGCATTATTTATCTACTACAGTTTACTGTGATAAAAACGTGCCAAAATTAGAGTCAGTAAGTTATAGTAAGTCATCATTTAAATTCTATTTTGCGACTCCCAAGATTGTAAAGTACTATAGAAAAAAATTTGTTGCTGATAATCTCTTGAATTCGTCATTAGCTGACTGACCTTGTCTTGAGGGGTCCATTGGTCCAGGCATCATTGGCTGGCCAGGAGGCTATAATTTTAAAATAATCGATTAAAATTCTCCCCTTTCACAATGCTGTTGTTAATGAGTACAGTTTTGAGACAAATTGTAGCTGTGACTTACTCCATTAAAATCGTTGCCCATCTGCGGTAACCGAGGTCTAGGACCACCGGGTCCACCGTATCTGGGTCCCATAAATGGCTAAAAATTGATAAATTAAAACAATATTTTAACTTTCTAAACAAAAATTGATACATTGTATCGTATATCGTAATTTGAGATGGTTGAAGTTCTCAAATTCCTTGAATGACATTTCTATAAAATAATATGACTATAATACCTGGCTCGAGAGCATTTGAGGTGGGGGAGGTTGTGAATGAGGAGATGGTTGTGACGATGGGTGTGTGGGAGGGGATGGTCTCATCGTTGAATTCTACAAGAAAATAAATTATTTTATTCCCCATGAAAACGAGTAATTTCACAATAAAATGTTAAATGAGTACACATAAAGTGGTGTATGTAAAGGTCATTAATAAACTTACAGGAAAAAATCCGGGCATTGGTCCTCCAGCCATACCGTCGCTGGGAGGCATTTGACCCATGGGGCTTTGGGCAGGACCGGCATTCTACAAAGAAAAGAAATTGAATAATTACATGGATTCAGTCTTAAAACCTTCTTGCAATTACTACAGAGTTGTTCAGAGATGAAGAAAAACAAGAGCATGGAAAAGTTTGAATGACCACACAAAACAGACATGTTGATATCTATGTGTGGAAACTTTGAGTCATCTACACGATAATAATTATTATTATCATTTATATACTAGTCCTGTCAACAAAAATTGAAAGTATTATGATGAGGTAGGATTTCAGCTTTTTACGCCATGCTCCTGTTTAACAACTTGACTTAATTACAGGGTTATCACTACTCGCACATATATACATACTAATAACTAGTGTACGAGGCTACTCGCAAAGAGTTGACTATTGAAATCAGCATGAAATTCTACTTGTTTAATTAATTAAAGTACTCACATGAGCTATGCCGTTTACACCATAACCTGAGTTCACGAATCCCTAAAAATAAATGATAAACCACTTGTTAGTTTATTAATTCTTGCAATATTAATTTTTGTATCGGAGAGAGAGAGAGAGAGTCAGAGAGGCAAATCACTCACGTAGTCATGAAAGGCTTTGGCTTCACTAGAATGTTCACACGTGTCCCGTCTTTCCGGTGCTGCACAATACAGGTCCCAAAACACACTGAAAAATAAATAAAAATTATTTCTTATTACTTTTTGTACTTTCAATAATATTGCTATTGAATTCTTGTTCAATACTTTCAGTAAATTATATTTTGATTTATTTTACTCACCACCACCACGAATGGAGAAAACCAGGGGGTTCTCCTAATCTGTAAATTTAAAATAGTCCCAAAAATTCATTAGTACAAAATAAAATTTTAAAACTCATACATGAGGACATATTTAAATTGTGTAAAAACTTACGTTATATTCTTTTCCCATCTTATCTGGAGTTGGTCAAGTCAACATAGAAAACAAAATGATCAAGTTATTCATCATGAATTGTTATAGGTATGAAATATATGACAAAATATTTATTCTTAGTCTCAAAAATCTTTTGTCCATAACAAGTACAACAAATTTTACACATAAATCATCCTCCTGTTTGTACTTTCATGAATTAATTCTTGTCTTCTTGTAAGATAATTATATATGGCCTTAATAAAATTGTATTTTTTATTCTTCAAAAAAAAAAACTCATATTATTATCCAATAGACAAAACAAATGAGAACATTTCGTACAGGTATATTACGTACAACTATAAGAACATTTTACCCCCCAAAAAGTTTCTTTTACATAGTCATTACAGACTGTACATACATCCTTAATTACACGGTCGTTGCACAATGACTACATGAAACCGGAAGGTAAATGGAATTAAAACATGTCAACCCTGTAAATTACTATACCACTACTACTACTTTAAGAACAAGATATTTCAGTATATTTTTTTTCAAAAAAGTTTTAAAACAAAAAAAAATTTAAGCATTCTTATTCTGTCTAATAAACTTGTATAAAATATCCTGTCAAATATATATGGAGCATCTCTTATGAAAGAGCCCCTATATATATAATGGCTCTACAGGTTAATTTACAATTTCAATAGAAATGTGTAAATTTCTGAATGCACGCACCAATACTTTGAGAGTGTCAACAGGTTGGGTGGTGTAATTAATTACTCTTCGTTTCCATTAAATAGTTAATGAAAGCCATGTCTATCCTCCTGACTATCGTCACCTCCTCCTCCTGTCTTAAATCAAATAGTGCAAGTCTTGTGTATAGAACATCAAATACTTTGATGGACATAAAATAATCGAGCCATTGTACACTCAATGAAACCCATAGACATGCAGTTGTATTACCCCAAACGACAACAACAAAAAAGTGAAGAGAGAGAGAGAGAGAGAGAGAGAGAGAGAGAGAGAGAGAGAGAGAGAAGGAGCACATGATGATCTTCTTGATGTGTCATTTTATTGTGCTATATCATTCTCCTTGCCTGTACACAAGCCGACTGTATATTATGCACATTGCCACCCTCTAAACCTTTTTAGTATCAAAATAAAATGCCAAAATAATTTCTCATAAAATAAAACTGTTTTGTAACTTTTTCTTCTTTCTTTTTTCGCTGGAAAAAAATTTTTTTCTTCAAATGTCATCATCATCAGATCATCATTTTTTCAAAAATAATAGTAATATACAAATACGTATATAATATTTTTTAATAGACATGGAAAAGATTATTTAGTAATTAAGGTTGAGCCCAAAAGTATAAAAAGAAAAGAAAAGAGTATAATACGACTACTAATCGTGGTCTTATTTTATAATGTCAAAGACATGGAAAGATCTTATGAAAAAAAAACAATTTTCTCGGCATGAAGACAACACGGACTGTGCGAAGAAAAAGAAGACGAAAGAAGTTGTTCTACTGTAGATGGGAAAATAGGAAAATATTTGCCACATGGCCTTGCGTTGGGTATTTTTTCCAAGCGAGTAAAAGAGAGAGAGAGAGAAGTGGAAGAAGACGAAGAAGAAGGAACCACCCTAACATTAGTCGTACATACATGCATGTACATGTACACATGGATAGATGGAAGACATTGGGAAGTCAGGAGAGAGAGAGAGAAAAGAAAAAGAGATGATGATAGGGCCCTGAAGCCTTAAGATTGAGTTTGTATGTGTCTAAGTTCGGACTATGTATAAGAAGAAGAGTGTAGGGTGAGAGCACATGGAGAACTACTGGCAGTTCAGTACATTTTAACAAAACCTCTGTCTCTGGTCGACAACTACGTTGCCGTTCCCTATATGTATACCTATGCATGTGAACAGAGAGAAGATCGTTCCTCCCCGTCATGGGCATCGTGTGGATTCTCCCAGAGAAGAACCAACCATCTCTAGCTTCAATTTTCTCCCTCTCTCTCATTCTCTAACTCCTTGTAGTGTACTCTGTACTCCTTTACGTATGATTCCTTTGGAAAACAGAGTGAGATAGAGAGAGAAGGAAACCTCTGCCACTTTATTGCCAGCCTTGGACGACGAATGAGGAGGAATTACTTGTCGCATGCAAACGCATCCTTTCCGTCAACCAATCACCTATACAATGTTTTTCGAGGCTTCAACTATAATTTTCTTGGCAGGTAGTGCAACAAGACTCATACACTCAACTCTTTTTCTTGTCCTCACATGTTACAGAACAGAAAACCTGAGCAAGGAGTAAGCAACAACACTAGAGAGAGAGGGAGAGAAAAAATATATCATAAGGCTTTTCATTCTCTCTCTCTAAAACTTACTCTCTGACGAATTTCTCTATCTCACTGGATTTTCATGAAAAACGAAAAACGCCACTAGTATACATTTATGTGACTAAAAGACTACAAGGACTATAACTCTCTACCCACATACATTCAAGCCTATAACTCACCATCGTGGAGAGAGAGAAAATGTACCAAGTGAAGATGCAAAAAGAAGAGTCAAGGGTCTCCGCTAAACTCATGCATGTATTGATTTTTGCACCCGGCTCATCTCAAAAGCCTAAACTCCTCCGCACGAACACACACACATACACATGTGTAGCCTCTCTACTCAACTCTCCTGGAGTCTTCCCTCCCTTACACATACAATCACTACCATGGAACTGCATTATTTTCAAGAGTAGGGAGCGCTGTCACGCTCTCTCCGGCTATACTACCCGCGTCGATACTACCCGTATTCAACTTCTTTTTTATCCACTCACCTTACCTACATTATATATGTATATACCCTCACTACATGTAAGTATATATTATAGTCATACATGTACACTTGACGCCATTCTTTTCATTCCAAATGTCAGGGAATGGATATACACACAACCATCAATATTTCAGTACTGTATGTATCCTTCAACCCTCATTTGCATTATCTACCCATCTCTTTTTATACAATTTGTACATATATATAATATATCAACTACTAAAGACTTTATTTATTTTAAATTGACAAATTTTTTGTTTCTTTCTCTTTTTTCTTCTTTTTTTAAAAAAATATTTTTTATTCTAATTCTTTCAACTTTTTTACATGAGGGTCCCCAATCTACACAAAAAATGTGTATTGGATGGTCCATCCGAGGGGTTGAAGAGTATAAAAAAAAGAGAAAAAGAAGAAGAGAGACCTTGCTACACAAGGTAAATATCAAGGCTACAGAAAAGGGCCCACAAACTATTTGACTGTACCTCTCTCTCTCCCAATGTTACCTTCTTATAATATAATTGTCTGTTATGAAGCCTATGAGAGAGAGAGGGAGACAGAAAAAAAAGGTATACAAAATATTCTAAAATGTCTATCTTCAAAAAAATGCATTCTTTGGGAAGTTTGCGATCATTAACCCCAATGATGACCTCTCTTTTCACTTCATGCAACCTTGGTCCAAATTTTTAAATTAGAACGCACCCTGATAATCAAAAAAAAACTTTTTCTTTTTTACCCATAGTATACAAATACATTATCTACATATTTTATTTATATATATAAATATATAAAAAATAATTTTATGTAGCTATGGTGTACGCGTATATATAGGTAAGAGCTTTAAGTACGCCTCTACAAGTAAAACACATGTTTATAATGAGGTCGCGTACATTTATTCTGCAAAAGCTGTCCTTACATATAGGTATGCGTTTATTACTAACATGAAAACTTTCTACCTCTCAAATACAAACTGAGTACAAAATATAGCAAGTCAAGAAACACAAAAAATAATTTTTTTTATGTATATAACTTGCGTCTGCGAAAAAAAAGTTTCAGTTTAGACACAAGACGTGGATATAAGTGCAATGACACACGAGGAGAGATAATAATAAAAAGTGGAGTACGTGTGTATTTAGTAAAAAACAAATCAACAAACAAACTAATAAATAAAATAGGTCAAAACTGGACAAAGCAAGAAAAAAATCAGCATAACATGTAATAGGTACTTACTGAGGTATTCTTGTATAAAAATATATATGTACAGTTCAATACTTGATGGACATTTTTAAATTTTGAGACCAAGAGTTATAATAATTCAGTCATATTGAAATATAAAAAAAAGAAATAAAAAAAATTGTAACTCACCTCGGAAAGGAATGTTTGAGCCGCCTTTTGTGCCCCTACATGTAGCAAGTACTCATAGACATACAACGCCAGTCTATTTACAAATCCATTAACATGATTAAAGTAAATACATTAAGGTTACTCCAATTCATTCCTCAAAAAGTAGTTTGACGAATTATAAGATGACACACAAAAATTTTACGTGTGTGTTTTTTAAAAAAAAGTTAAAAAAAATTACTCATTAAAATATATTAAATAAACATACTTTTCTCGTGCTTGAGCATCGGAGGGCACCGTCGAGCCCTTCCCTTTGGCGTACATGGTGGCACTTGGTGACGCAATAATGTTGTTGCGGAACAGTCCACACACGAGAAGCTCGACAATTAAAATATTTTACTTGTGCCGTCAGGAGCTACGGCTAACAAGCCGTACATGTCAGGAAATCTGTAACAAGGAAAAAAGAAATACAAGAAATGTTAAAGTCATCTTACTACGCCATCACAATTTAAGGAGAACTACGTAAAAAGGGGTAAAGTAGTACTCTACAAAATATATCATAATATGTAAAATCATTTGTTTGACTTGTTATATGTCTACGACATTTATAATATAATATATATATATATTATTGTGTCAACAAAATACACACAGAAAAAAACTGACGATAAACTATGGTATATGCTAAACTAAGCACATGGCCAAGTGAGATAACTAATCGATTTTCGATATAATATAATGGTGATCAACATGATGAAACATGGCTTCAATTTTTCGACATATATATATATATATACATTGAAGAAACTAGCAACAGCATATTTTGACGTAAGTTATTTTTTAGCCATACGATATTATATACAGTAAAGAAATTTAAAATTAGTTCATTTCTCATGACTTTCATAATAACATTGTTTTTCCATCTCATTGTATATTCCTTCCCAACAATATAATTTTATATGGTACATGTTTATTTTTCCCACAGTAAAGTTTTTTTAAAAAATTGTGCACCTTCTATCAAGCCAAAAGGTATACATATACACCTGGTCTATCATTTTCATTGCTATTTTCAATAGAACACCCATATGCGCTTCTCTTGTTACATATACGTATAATAATATGTATGTTTGTGCAAAAGATGTATAGATATATGACAAAGGTTCTATTCGACAATAATATGTATGAAGTTCTGTATAATATATTATTATTATATATATATACTACATACACTGAGTTGGAAACTTATAAGAAACAGAAACCAAGTCTAACGTGATTTTTCCCCTTAATGCGCTTCTCTCTACACGCAGTACAAAATCAATAGATTCAGTGTCGGAAGCACGCAGCAACAGAATCGGAGAGACACGAAGTGCGAGACTCTGCGGCGGAGATACACTACTACTACTTACTAACCTTCTTTAATTCTACTTTTCTGTCAATTCTGGTAGAAATCAGCAGCTCCTATTCCTAGCTTAGTCGTCCCGGTACTGTATAATATATATATAAACGTAGGAAGCCAACGCCGTTATGTAAAATGTATACTAGCTTTTTTTCTGTTGTCCCTGTTACGAGAGAGAGATACATTATTAGAGAATAGGTATAGAGAGAGAGAGAGATACACATATAGACAAATCGACATCATCATGAGATGAGTTCAGTTTTCGACCTCTTCATCTCTCTCTCTCTCCTCTATATAAAAAAAATGTATATCAAAAAATGTATGTGTCCATATCCATAGAACAGTAGAGTTCATAGAGAAGAAATAAAATAGTATATATATATATGTATGTAATAATTTAAGGTAAAAAGGTAGAGTTGTTCTCTCAGTCAGTACAGTATACATAATAATCATGTGTGTATGTACGAGGGGGTATGATTGAAATTTTTTTTTTTGCTAAATTATGATGACTGTGTATACCTACATATTTGTAAAATATACACAGTGTACAACTCTACAAGTGTACGTAGCAAGTGCATGATAAGGGCATCATCATCATCAGATGAGAATACACATAGACCGTGAGAGAGAGAGAGAGAGAGAGAGAGAGAGAGAGAGGACAAGAGAGTAAAACATTGGATTCTCTAGTCTAGATTTAGTTACATACCAATAGTTAGTATACAAGTACATTTTAGTTGGTTGGATTTTGAAGTTACCGTAACGGCCTTTACTTATATAGATAAATATAATATGTGTGTACATGCATTGGTTCATCCAAAAACATATACTACTCCTATTCTCTCTCTCCTGATCCTGACTTGGGAAATGTTGAGCGTGGAGATGGTTCAGGGTAAAATGAATGTAAGTCCCTATAGATAGAGTCCTCCGACCCATTCGCTCGGCTCTCGCTGGCATACCCTCGCAGTTGCCATATTTTTGAAGACAACTACTACTGAAGACAACTACTAAAACTTTTGCACCAACGAAAAGGTTGAAACCGCGCGATGAACTCCGTCCGTGCTGCCGCTCCGCTGCACATCGATGGCTAAACCGTCTTTTTTTTTACCTTACTCTTCTTCTATCTTTATTATATATTATTATATATTTCTACTACAATACTCTCTTTCGTCTGTATACAACTGGCTTAACTGCACCACACAACATATAGCACATACACAAGACAGGCACAAACCTAACATCCAACAATCTCAATTATTTTTTCCCTTATTTCAACATAATCATCTACAAAATGCTATGCTAATGTATTCTCTCCCTATGAAAACTACACACTCCTTGTGTCTCTGTCCCCTTCCCATCTTATTTTTTACAATGCCTCACTTGTCAATTATTATATTTGTCATCATGTACCACCGGCAATTAAACCAATAATTATTTTCTTTTAAATAAATAATCATCCTCCTTCCAAAATATAATTCTACCATGAATTACAGAACTACACATCACTGAATTGTAAAAAAAAAAATTTTTTTTCATGATGGAAAACGGAAAAGAATATTTGACTTTTGAAGAATTTATAAATGCAAGTAAACAACTTGAAAAATTATCAGAGAATCTACAAGTGAATTGGAAATTACAACAAGAAGAAAATTCTGTAAGTTTTAAATTTTCTATGTTTATAAAATTAAATATTTTTTTGTACAAAAAAAAATTAACAAAATCCACAATCATTTTCCATTCAAATATTAGAATCACTTTGGAAAATAAGGTTCTCCCTTAAAAAATGCTTCCCTTTGTTTATACTCCATTTTAACAAAAAAAATTCTCAATCAATATTATACGTTGTAGGTAAAAATATATTTTTTCCACATGATAATTAAATAAAGGGAGAGAGAGATGTAATTTTAGGGATAATTAGTAGAAAAAAAAAAAAAAGCTTACTTGTGATTGAACCACCACTTTTTTGTGAGTTTGTTGAGGGGGATTTTTGCCGACAAAAACTTAAATTAGAAAAAAAAACTCGGTGGATTCGGACAGGGCCGAATTGTCAAATGATGGAGACTGATGAGAGGACAGTATGATGTGGATTTCCGGGCACACTGCTGACATTAGAGAAATTCAGATTAGTAAACTTGGCTCAGGTAGAAGACTTGTAATAGTAATAATACTGGAGTTGTGTGTGAGACGAAGGAACGAAATGGAACTATGTGTGATGAGAAATTCAGCCATGAGCAAAGAGAAGAAAAAAAAGAGTCGAAATTGGTTGTCCAACAACGACGCTTCCCCAAAAAGTTCAACCTTAGAAATTCAACATTAGAACCCTCTTTCTAAGCACCCACCAACTTCTCCTTCCACTACCCACCGATAAGAGGGCTCACTTGCTAGAGCTTTAATCACAATTAACTTTTGTGGCCAACACAACAGTTGAAACTTACGCAATGGGAAAATGCCACAATTTACCCATTATTTTTTCCCCATTTTTTTTTGTCATGTAGGATCATGTTGCTTCATCCTTCCTCAAGTATGTTTGCCATCGACCCAGTCATTTTGATGAACCCACAAATCCTCATGTTGATCCAAGTTCAAAGTCCACCTTTGATGAGGAATGCACAGTAAGTCAATTTTTATTTTATGACTTGTTACAGGGGAAATACTCATTTATTCAAAGTCATTAGTACCCCCACAAAATTATACACGTAATTTTTCTCTCTTTCATTGTATCTCCTTGTTGTTGTGTTACTTGGATGCAACTGCTTCAACTGAAAATTACAAGTACATTGGGGCATTCAAAGATAACATTATTTTTTTTTTACTTTTTTTGAGGGACAACAACTTGTCAATTATTTTGTGTAGAAAATTATGTGGAAAATTATTTTTTTTGTCTACTATTCCTCATTTTTATTGTTTTTTATCTTTAGTTAACTTATTGATAAAATATTATTTTTATAAATGTCAATTTTGTGGCGCAGAATTTTAACTAGTAATTTGTACTATTCTTTTATTGAATTGA
Organism: Arrhopalites spinosus; assembly: GCA_034700945.1. Lineage (NCBI taxonomy): Eukaryota > Metazoa > Arthropoda > Collembola > Symphypleona > Arrhopalitidae > Arrhopalites > Arrhopalites spinosus. The sequence continues at coordinate 29,082 of JAQIVZ010000139.1, forward strand.
CACAGTATTGTACAGGGTATGCATATTTTTGATTAGTAGTAAAAATTATGAGGAATTAAACAGGAATATAAATTGACAAAAGGAAAGTTTTTTAGGACGAGTCACTTTCCCTAGAAAATTCCAGGCTAGTGCTTTCTCCTACCGCGAAGACTGGCAAAAATAAAATTGACGTTACTTTTGTTGTAGCTTGAGGAAGACGATGCAAAGACGGAGCTGAGATCGGCAAAGACAGATTGTGTCTTGAGATGTGAATACCACATTGTCTTCAATATGAGCTACTCCGTTCCAGTCATTTATTTTAACATCTCACGTCCAGGTATTTAAAAAGTACTCAACATGTCAAAAAAAACCCCTCTCAATAAAAATCTCATCTCTTTTCATAAAATCTTGTCCATTCATACATACATAATGTACAGTAGGAAGTTAGGGTTGAGTTATTAAGACATACAAAAGCTTGTAAATTGTTAACCGTCAAGAATTTAATTTCTCTCCCTTCATCTTCTTTTCTTATATAATTAAATCCGTTTTATTTGTGAACATTACACGGCATGTTATATTTTCACGGGGGAATCTTCATTTTTTTTGTAATCAGAAAAGATTTCATGTACAAAATAATTACTACGAGTACAATGTATAATTAATCGTCAACAATTAATTAAGTTATACAGCTATGCCATGCTTGTTATATAACAGTGTGTAAAAATCTCATTTAACACGATTAGATAGACCTTAAGGACGGATCATAGACATAAAAGCTACCAACTAAATGTACATCAACACATTTTCTTTGTCTTGCTCCTTCTTTTGTTAAGTATAATCTCATCTGTACTCTTTTCAAAGTGTGGAGACAAAGCTCACACATAATTTGTTGTACCTGTGAAATGTACAACATTTTTCCTTTTCAACTCTTGACTTTTTTTTATTTACCTCTCTCTCTCTCTCTGTGTGTGTTGAATAGAAAATGGTAGAGTGGATAGAAATGAAATCTAACATGAAAAGGAAATGGTAACTTTGAAAAATGACTGAAATGTTGACATGGATCAATTTTTAACGACAAAGTTTTTGTACTTTTATACATAGATCAAGTAGATGAATCAATTAATTTTCAAGTTATTTCGTCTTTTTATACTTCTGTAGTCCTTTGATCAATTCATACAAAAAAAACTGAATGATGAAAAGGACTGAGTCGTGAGGATATGTACTCGTATGTAATATTACATCTAGTCGGTGGTTTGTCCGACTCATCTTACAATTAAAATTGAGAACTTGAGCGCGATGGCAATTTAATAGTTGGAAGGAGTTCTCTTTTTTTATTATGTGTGTGTGTGTGTGTAATAGTAACATATCGATCGGAAAAAAATATTATGGTTGAGTTTCCACTTGGAAATTCAACTTTTTTGCAATTCCTCCCAACATGCAATAATAATTGAGTCAATTTTAACATGTTCCACACACACACAATCATTGTATTTCAGTATTAATATACAAGAGAGAGAGAGAAAGAGTATCAAAAAGTCGGAATTTAATATCATAATCATAATTATTATGCTTCATCGATAATATCATTATGAGAACATGAACTATACGGCAAGAAAAAACTATTTAATATGGGTAGTCGGTAGTCTTTTAAAAAATAAAAATGGAATCTCTCTCTAATATCAACAGAGAGAACATGGTACCCCCAAAATCTTTCTTTGTGGGTACCTTTTTTTGAATGAAGACGATAGATCATGTGAATATTACGTGGAAAATTTTCTTTTGTGAAAAATAATAAAGATTATAGTAAAATGGGAAGAATCATGTGATAAATAGCAAGTAGGTCATTGGACAAAACTAACACAATTGAAAATGTGGCACGTATAGTCCACTCTCCATTTTCCCTGTCACACTTACCCTTTTCCGTTTTTCTCTTTACTATGGGACATTGGACAAGTTAATGGTGGTTTTATACAAATAAATTCAATAATATAAAAAATATACGTGTTTTTTTTCTCTTTCTTTACTTTGGTATATTCCAGATGGAAGTCTTTTAACACTTGATCAAATTTGGTCGATGTTCCTTGGCAAGAAGACGAAGGAGAGTTCATTGAACATGGACATGTGGGGCACTCTCACGCAACAGGTGACTTGAAAAACGATTCCCCGTCATCGGAGAATCATTATTTCTACTCACAAACACACAAAAAAACTCTTTCTCCCCTCTTGCTCTCTGCTCCCCTCGTTTTCTACACTACTAAATAATTCTGTGATATTATTGTATGTCTCGTATAGAATCAACATTTTTGTTCCCTTTACCTTATTATTATTTACTCCAAAGGTACACATTGTACATTCCATATACCCCCAACAAACTTTTCATGTAAGATGTATTGTCAACATAATAAAAAAGGATGTAGGGATGGAATACCTATATGAACAAGTCTATTGTAAACTATCTCCCCTTCGTATTATGGTTCAACATGATTATCGTTATCATGCCAGAGGAAATTTATCTTTCACTTTCCACTTCCATGCTTTCTCGTGCTGTTTTCTCTCCCCTCTCTCTCTCTCTCTCTCTCTCTCTCTGTGAAGCAATATACCGGGTAGGCTAAAGGCAGTAGCCTGAGAACATATTCCATGAGAATAAATTTACACACACCATCATCCTCCTTTCTCTCTCTCTCTCTCTCTTACAATATTACGAGGTTGTGCAACAAGCTTTATATTTTAAACATTTATAAGGAAATTTGTGTTGTTCAACCTTTTGACTCTATTTTTTTTTCTCTCTCTCTCTCTCTTTTGTACTTTCTCTCTAAACATTCCTCCATGTATTTCTCTTTATTGTTTTCAATTTGGTGTAGGGATTTTCTCCCTACATTTATCCTCCTCAATTCTCCCTCCCCTTCCTCTTTTTTCCTGTCCCTGTCAAATTATACTAAACTTTTTTCACCTAAATCATTTACACTACATTCTTCTTCTTTTCTCTCTTTTTTTCTTTGCTTTTAAATACACTCAAAGATATAAATTTTATTTTAAAAAAACTGTACAGTGACATCAGTTAGTCTTGTTTTTTTGGTCTGTTGAATATTTTCATTTGTTAATTAATTTAAAATTTTACAGGATCATCCATTACTTCATGTACCATTCTTTACTCTGCATCCATGTCACACGAGTAATGTGATGGGGACTCTTTGGAATAATTCGAAAAATCCACCCTTGTAAGACTTGATTTTTTTTATTAGAGATAATTACCTAAGTAAAAAAGTTTTTTTTAAAAGTAATTTTTATAGACAAACTAAAACTTAAGTCAAAATTCCCTGGAGTTAATTTTTGATTGATTTTCTACATGTATAAATATATTTGATTTGATTTTGATGACTAGAAGCTACCTCATTACTTGGTTGAGTATTATTGGTGGGGAACTTGGACTTTCCATAGCTAATGAGTTGGGACAACACTTGGTGTCTTGTGGTGACACTTGAGTTTTACGCAGTTCATAGTCGTCATTTTATATGTTAATGTAAATGACTTGCCTTCTCCAAACGACGATTCAACATCATTTCTCTCTAACCTTAATAGCATTTGAAGCTTCAAACTTTGGGACAGAACAAGAGTGTACATATTTGTGTGTCTATAATGGTTTTAAGTGGATCATGATCCTGTCAAAACTTGTCAACATCTCACACAAAACTTGACATTCTCACACCACAATGTAGACGACGACCTGGTGGACTACAAGAGAGAGAGCGAGAGGAGTATGCTATTAATAGCAAAATTAATTTATATTACTAATGTACTTATAAATATAATACACATGTACATTATGTACTTTATAATATGCCAAACGCTCAAATTTAAATAATGAGAGCCATGATTTATGTACCAAATTTTGTAAATTAATAAACTCTTCACAAATGCCTTCAAGTCTCTCGACTCAACTTGACTCCTTAAAGTAAGGACAAGACAACCCATAGCTATAGCTTAGCTACCTAGACCTACGCACCTATGAGTTTGTGTATGTATGTTACTTACATGTTGAATATTGTTGTCATTTACATTTTAAACTAGCATCATAATAACAACAACTTGTTTATATAAAGAGGAAACTTGTCCATATCAAATTCAGCCTTCAAAATATTTTTGTTTTAGACTATGTATCTCTAGTTAAAATTAGGTAGGTGACCTTCATTTCATAACTTTTGAATTTTTTAAATAGTTATAAACCGCATGTTCAAGTAGGAACTTTGGGACGTGTAAGAAGAAGTGAAAATTTGGTGACTTATCAATTTTGACAAGAATTTAAATGTAATGACACCCTCTTCAATGAATTGAATGACACCTAGACACTTGACCTTGTTCATAATTAATTTTGTGACCATAAAAAAAAATTCTGTCTCACCCCTGTCTCGTCTCAAATTGAGGATTGGATGAGAGAGAACAAGAGGAGACCACGAAAACTAATTATTTTGTTGAAATGATTTTCCTTCAAGAGATTTCTCTCTGGAGTTACTAATTTCCGTTTCAATTTTAAACTATCTACACAATCTTGTATAATACCTACTAGAATGATGAAGACAATAACAATTTTAAAAGTTTGACCTTGAGGTCAAACAAGAGCAACCAGAGAGAATTAAAAAGGAGGCTCAAAGGAGAAAGATGAGACTGAATTTGAGAAATTTCTAGAAGGATTTTAAGTAAGACTCGTGAGGAGCTGGAGCTGAGGTAAGATTCAAGGTCAAGTTGAAAAGGACCACAATAATGATAAAAAAGATTCCATACTATGATACTTAATCTTCTCTCTTTAATTTATAAATAATTCTTAGTAAATATTCACCTCAAAAAATTCTACTTCAATATTCTCTCAACTGCATTGAACGAACTGGAAGACACAAGAATTTATAAACCTTTAAATTAATTTTTTTGTGCCTTAACTCTACTCTAATTTTCATCAATTATATCTTTCTTCCTTTGTGAAAAAAAGATGGAGGAGAACCCCCAAAAAATTGATAGAGATGAAGCCTTCGACGTTTGATCATCCAAATGTCAAAACCTTGTTTGCTTTTTGTTCATCTCCTCTCGTTAGAAAAGAGAAAGACACAACAAGGCAATGGGGTCCTCCGTCATCATGATGAAATTGTGTTTTCATTGCTATCCAATCAGATAAATAAATATATATATATTTCTATCTCATGATAATCTTCTCTTTTATCATTTTAATAGTTATCTCTCTTTTTCCAAAAAGTTGGAAAACAGAGCTAAAAGACTTTGGCAAAGAAAGTGGAAAAAAAACTTGAGTCTATTCAAAAGATTGTATACAAACAGTTTTCTTTTCATTTAGTATTGACGCTTGATGAGATGGAGGAGGAGGACGATGAGAGGAGGAGGAGGAATGAAAACGTGAGAGGTGGCTAATGTGATGATAAAAGTGGATAGAAAAGCCTTTTAGAGACTTGTTTCTGATTTCTTAACTCAAAATTCGTTGGAAATGTTGACGGGGACTTGAGCTCATGCTGGCGTAAAATGATGAGACTGACATAAACTCATGGCTCAACCATTTTTCCCATAAAAAAAAAAACTTGAAAAGTTTCCTTTTCCATTTCCCATCTTGTGTCTATATTCATAGGAATCGTGTATATGACACAATTTCATATTTTACAAGTATACTCATTTCCATATAATGCCATGCAGTTGACTACTCTAACATTTATTCTCTCTCTAATATTAAACATCAATGACCTTGGCCTTTATTAATTTAAAAAAAACCCATTTCATCATGTCAAGTCTCTTCATATTCTGACCCCCCCATTTTTTTTTTATAGGAAACAAGCAAGTGAGTGGTTGAAGATGTGGTCAAAAATTGAGTAAATTTTTGTAGTCCTCATTTCAAAATGTATAAAATATTCAAAATATGAGCAAAATCTAATTAACTATATACCGTCAAAACGAGGAGAGAGAAGATTTCAATCCGGAAGCATCCTCTAGGCTCCCGGATGTAACTTTTAGTGTATGACAACATGGAGGTTTTGGTTTTTATGTGCACATGCATGTCATGTTATGTACATACTTGTACTCCATACTCGTAAATAAAATATTCTTGTGCGTGCTCTTCAAAAAAATTGTGTGTATTTTGCAATAGAAAAAAGAATTAAGTTGGAAATTTTACATGTAAAATATTTAGTTAATGTCTACCTTTTGAATATTCAACATGGTTCTTTGTATCTGTTCTCAAAATCCTTTACTTTTACTTTGTTTTTTTTCCCTTCCTATGAGTACACGAGGTACAAAATAAATAAATGAAGTTGGTTTTTTTACGTCATCAAACTACCAAAATCATCTCTTTTTCATTGTAAATCCATCTCTCCCATTAAGAAACAAGAATTTTCTCAAAATACATTTAGCTCTATGCTCCTCTTGGAATTTATTTTACTGATGAATTTGGACTACATATTAATTATGTTGTAATATTATTTATATGGTACAAAATAAAATGACGTAATTTTACTCCATAATCTAAAGAAAGTAAGGTGTACATTTGAAGATGCGAGAACGAAAAGCAGCTTGTTCTAAGAAAAGGGCAGCTATTAGCTGTGCGCGGGAGTGAATAAAATCATCCTTGTTTCTAAGCAACCTGCTTTTCGTTCTCGCATCTTCATTGACTCTTCAACCTCAATTTATGCTAATAAATTTGTACTCCCTGTACTCTTAAAAGAGATTAGTAGAAAGGTGAATTTTTTTCTATAATTTGTTAACTCATTTGAGGGTACAAATGACACAAAAATACAAATAAAATGACAAGCCAATTTCATGGAGGATTACAAATAAAGAGTTGAATTGAATCAAATTTGACAAATCAAATCAAAGTCAATTTCAATCAAAATTTCCTTGTACCCCATGCCTTCCAGCTCTCCTTTGACGTGCTTATGTGTATGTGTATGTACAGATACAATTTGTATCATTTGTATGATGTAACAAAGAAGTTACACAAAAATTTAAAAAGAATATTAGAGTCAATAGAAATACAAAATAAAGCACAATCTTCTCCAAAAAAATCATTTTATTCTTATTGACAAATTTCAAATTCTTTACAAAAAAAAAGATGACTCCCCAAATTGAGATAAGAGTCACCATTTTAAGTGGAAAGGATAGTTCCTTTTATGAAGAAGAAAAAAGCTAATAAACTTGACATGACACTTTCTCTTTTTTTGTACACTTTTTTAAAACTCTTTTTTTGCAACAAAAAAAATATTTCATGTAGAAAAAGAATTTCATTTCATTTCTAAAAATTTCAATATTATTTGATTTTTTTTTCAAAAAAAGTGCCAAAGTGTTTGATGTATCACACAAAAATTCAACTTGACAGACGACAGACATTGTCAAAAGAGAAAGTCGTAGTTGATTGTGGAAAAAGAAAGTTTTTTAAAAATTTAAAAAAAAATCAATTCTCAACTCACTTTTCTATTTATTGCTTTGCTTTTAAATACAGAAGAGAGAGAGAGACTAAAAATGCAAAGTTGTGACTGTGACAGATGTGCATTCTACGCATCCACAATTTGCTAAAGTGCTCTAGAAAATAGAATACTCTACAAAAAAATTATTAGTATTCTATAAGCACATTTCAAAAGAAGCAACACATTTACATGGATGGTGGGTCGTGTATCGACACATAAAAAGAATCAATCTTATACCCTTACCCAATTTTTACATTTTACTAAAAAAAATAGTACCCACCAACTCATCCTGTTGAAATTGAACCGGTGATATTCTTTTCAATGAAAATTGTAGACGACACAAAAAATTCTTTGTCATAAAATACTCAAAGTAAAAGAGATGGCCATTTATATTGAAAAAAGGAGAGAGAGAGAGAGAGAGAGAAAGTTTTGGACTGTCTCATTTTATTAATTTAAAAATAAAATGTGTAGGGCTACCCAACACCCCAAAAAAATAAAGATAAAGAATGTGAGATAAGGGAAGAAAAAAAGGGGGCCAAGATCTAAGAGAGAAATTTTTGTTGAGTCAATTTACACGTGTGACGCTTGTCTTGTGTGTCTGCCATTATACCTTTGGTGACTGGCTTAACTTGGCTTTTTTCGTCTCTCTTGTCTATTTGCAGGGAGAAAATCTCTGTAATTTTACTTGACAAGACTCACATTGTGAAATTATACATGTGACTAGAGTACAATACTAGACATGTATCCCCTTTAGTTGGCAACTTAGTGCCAAGCCTATAGAAAGTGAATGTCGTTAATCTTGGGAACACAGCAAGGGGGCCTTTTCCAAGTTTTTTGTTCCACAAGAACAAGAAAGCCGTGTAATTAATTTTTTTTTACTTTTCTCTCTCTCTCTCTCTCTTTCTAAAGAAAAGAAAAAAAGGAAACAATTTTTAGTACAAAGTTTCAATTTTTATCATACACTACAATTAGACTCGTCTAATTAACTGTGTATACAACAGTTACATAAAAAAAATTATTTTTTTATTTGACCTTTCTCCGCTTCAATATTTTCAATTTAGAATTGAAAATTGGAATTATTTGGTGGGATGATTATGATGAATAGGAAAACTTGTTTATTTCAGTTATAAAAACATTTGTATTTTTTTCTATAAAGTTTTGACTAAATTTTGAAAATGAGAAAATGTTTCAAAACTAAAACTGTGGTTTTACATTAAAATAAATAGTTTCGTATATTTATTAGAGGAAAATAGTCTATCGTCTTACAATTTTCCTTCATGTGCTGTCGACTGTAAAGGACAGAGAGAGAGAGAAGATTGAATAGAAGTGCATTTAATTTAAATGTTCTATTTGAGGATAAGTTGGCTTTGACGAAATCTAAACTTTCTCTTTGTGCCTTTCTCTCTTTCTCTCTCAAACAAACTTGTACCAGTTGACATTCTTATTCAAGAAAACTCGTCCCCGCAAACAAGAGAGAGAGTCAACTTTGGAAAATGTTCATTCAAATCAAATTCAAAATGGACTAATTCCCAATGGATAATCATGTTGACTATGATTATCAACAGTAGGACTTTCCCTTTTACAGTACTTTTTCTTTTCTCCCCCTCTTAGTTTTCCCTGTAATTCTCTTTCTCTTTTTCTCCAAAATAGAAAAAAAGACAACGTTCAAATTCTACGTCTCAGAAGGATCCTCTCCATGAAAATAAAATTATAAAAAAATATTTTTTAAATTTGAATTCTGCACATGTGATACAGATACAGATACTACTACTTCTGTAGTGATTGCGAGGATGAAAAGAAAGTTTGAAAACTGATTTCTCTCTACTTGAGACTTAATTCTTTGTTAGCTTTGTTCATAGATTAGAATGTCATCTGATGCATAAATTTGATAAATTTAGTGGCTTTACATTTTACAATGCTTTTCATTTGTCAAATTCTTGTCCAAATATAATACTCCCAAGATGCAAGATAAAAAAAAGTTTAAATTAAAATAAACTTTCTCTTTTTAATTTCTTGGAAATTGAGACTAAATTTAACTAGGAATCAGATACCCTACCAATAAAATACTATTTTAAAAATTTCAGTGTATGAAGAATTCTAAAAGAGAAAAATAATTTTGGAATTTTTTCCAAGTAAAAATATGCATAAAAATATTACTGGCATATGTCTCACCCATAGAGTGTGAAAAAAAGACAGTAAGCGTGCCAGTTGACAAGAGTGAAAGTGGATGATGGATACCATAGAAAAAGAGAAAGAGAGAGAGAGAGAGTGTGTGTGTGTCAATTGAGTGAAATGATATAAAGTTTTTGTTGGTTTTTTATATAAAAAGAGCAAGACTAAAGAGAGATATATGTGTACACAATAGATATGTACACTCTTCAATTTATTTGTACATGAAATAACATCACGTAGCCTACCAAACAGAGAGAGGGAAAATGGTGGGTAGAAAAAGTAATTTTACTCCTTTTTTACACCGTCTTTTCCGTTTCAGTGTTGGGTGAAACACTTGACGAATGTTGGATGTTGGAGACTGAAGACTAGCCCCAAGGTATAGGTCAAGGGATTAATATAAACTAACAAGGGGGTAGAGTGTGAGCCTATCCAATTTTTTTGTGTATAAAATTTTTTATCTAAGAAAAGAAGGGCGGGGGATACTACTTTTGCTATATAAAATATCGTTTGTAATTTGCAGTCCATCTCTCTCTCTCTCTCTCTCTCTCTTCTAATAATATAAAGTATATAAAGAGGATGGGCCAAAAAACTCGTATAAAATGTACAAGACGGAGATGCCTTTCTCCCTCACGTTTTCATTGTCTCTCATTTTTAGAATATCCCCAAGGAGAGCAGTTTAGTTTTTCTTCTTCTCTATGCCAACCATGAACAAATTTCTCTCTCTCTCTCTCTATCCAGAGAGCAAATCAATAAAGACTTTGTTCAACAATTTTTTCTCTACTTTAGTTTTTCTTGTTTCCTATTTCCTTTGATGAAACAGCTGCATTTTTTTCTAAATGTCAAACCTCGTTCACACATGGAAAAAATTGAATAATTGCTTTGCCAAATTACTTTTTTTGCCAAGCTCTTTCTAGAAATTTCATGGAGTGGAATTTTAGGGGGAAATGAGGGCTTTTTGGAATGATTCCATTTATTTTTGTGTATTGCAAAGGATCAAGTTTTTTATGAAAATTTATTTTCATGTACTTTACACAAATAGAGAGAGAGAGTTATGTAAGGTAGACTATTATACATATAATTAATTCTTGTTCCCTCTCTCTCTCTCAGCTAATTGTCATGAGGACGTCACCCAACAAATGAGGAAACTGGACTACTTTCATGTAATGAAAAAGCCGGATCATTTTTATACAAAATGTAGGGACCATTACAAAGAAAGAGAGGGGAGATGGGTATTTCATATTTAATATCATAACTTCTAAAAAAAAAAGTTTTCATAAGATAAAACGAGAATAATTCCAGGGAAGAAAATCAAGTTACCAAAAAATAAAGTACTCTCTTTTATGTCCACAAATATTATGTAAAAGGTACACAAGACTAGGCCCCGTAGTCGACTGACATGAAAGGTAAAAAAAAGTCTCTTTAGAGCACAACATAATGATACGAGGAAAGAGAGAGAGAGAAGGAAAATAATCAATTACATAAAATTATACTAAAATATGCGGAGTTATTCAAGTGCCATCATTTTCTTGAAGGCAACTCACACACTGAACAAGGCAATTGTCAGAGCAGATGTAAAATAAAACTCTGTTGGCTTTTTTTATCAAATTTTTATATGAATCAGCATACCAATTTTCCCTACTCCCCCCCACCATATTCTTTTCTTTATTATCCTCCCCCCCCCCCTCTTTTTTCATATCTACACAATAGACAGTTTATTTAAATAAAAGATGGGGAAATGATCAGAAAAGGGGGAGAAACGGCAGAGGATTTTATTTGTTAGTGAATTGAATGACTACCAAAATATCATTATAATTCCATTTTTTATGGAATGCCAATAAGAATGTGCACAAGAATTTATAGACAAAATCATGTCCTGCTTATCTTTCTCATTCCACTTTTCTACTCTCTGACACATTTCTCTCTCTCTCTCCATCTCCAGATTATTTTTTTACTGGAGTTTCATATTTTTGTTTGTGGTCAAATCACAAAAATATTTTTCTATTCAAAATTATTGTCTCTAAATATTCTTCCAGAATATTTTTTCAAGCTAACTTAACTTGGCTATTTCTATTTTTGGGGGTTTTATTAAATTAGACATTTATTTATAAGATTTTTGAAATTGAAAAGATAAAATATTTTTGTGTCATGATTTGTGCACAATTTTTATTTTATTTAATAAAACAGATTTTGGAGATATAAAGAGTAGAGTCCTTGACAATTGATTACGTGTCCTCAAACTTCTCATTGAGAAAAATAGAGAGAGAGAGAGAAAAAAAAAACACTTCGTTTTTTTATTTGAGTCAAGCTCCACAGCCGTCACAACTTTTATTTTTCAAGTGCTCTTAGTTCCCTTGTTCTCTGACTGATTTTGAGGACTTAGTGCCAGTCTTGTTGAGACCTGCACACAATTTTCTTTGTCCCTCCTTCTCTCTCTCTCTTAACAATTGGACTAAAGTCTCATAAAAATGAGCCCAAAAGAAAAAAGTTGCGTGTACCAAATTTTAACAGTCTCTCATCCCCCTAAGACGGAGAGAAAGGAGAGGGGGAGGGGGGCAGAGTGTGTACAATCTTCATCAACTTTTATGACATGGGAAATGGGAGAAAGTAAACAGAGAAAGTCCATCGTGTATTCAGTGTCCATGGTCCAAGTGGATGGTTGACTTAGTTGACTACGTGACATTTGTGAGGAGGGGGAGGGGGAGACGACATGGGGAGCACATTTAACCATTCCCATCCCCCTCTCTCTCTATTGTGAAGAAGAAGAATGAATCAAAAAGCTTGAATAATGGAAATGTGGACTCAAAGCAATGTCAACTCATGTCAAGTGAGGAGACTGAAGAGGAGGAACGGCTTTATATTAACCTGCAGCTGGTCTCCAAAAAACTCGGGGAAAATAAATATGGGCAATACATAAAAAAAACTGTACGTATGTACACTGCTTATCACACAAAGTCAAGCAATATTTTGGTTTCAAAATCCAACTTGAAATGGACCATTCTCCATGTTCATTTTAGACTACTAAAAAAACGACGAGGACTTTGTGTCCATGAGCTAAGCCATGAAATTTGGGGAAATAAATGATCAAATAAAATGAGAATGAGTCCTCAACATGCATTCCAATTCCTTCACACACACACACACACAAAATCAAGATCACACGGACAAAACCAGACACATCCTCCCCTCCTCCTCCTCTTTAGCCACTAGCCATGAGAACAATGCGGAAGATTTTCTATTGAAATGAAAAGTGAGAGGCGGTTAGTTCATAGTTGGACAAGAGTGAGACATTTCATGTCATGGTCAATATAAAAACTACCTACACAATTTTATTTTTATTCCTTTTTTCAATTGTTCACACCCCCCCCCCTCCTTTTTTTCTGTCAAATCCCTTTTGAGTCTCAATTTACTGTCAAAGGGTGAAATTTTTTATAAATATCCAGAGATAAAATAACAAGCAAATAAATGTCCACACGTGTATTTAATATGAGTGAAGTGCGCGTTGGAAATTCTAATTATTATTTGGTGGTTGATTTTCACTGAAATAAAATTGTAGAGGTACAAATAATGCCGCTGCCACCACTACAAAATAATTATACATTGAATTGACAATTCTAGTGTCAATATTTTTTCAAGCGTTTATTTTTTTCTCTTGTAGTTTGAGTTTCTATTGACATAACAAATTTCTCGCCCGCAAAACTATCTCTCCCCTCCTTCTATTCCAGAGTGCCGATTGTAGAGTAGCTGTGACAAGAGAGAGAGAGAGAGAGGAAAAATATTCTCTGATGCTTTCTCCATGCTTTCACCATATCATAGGATTGACAATTTAAAAATACATGGACATGTTATATTCCTTTAGGATTAAAATGACAAGAATGCCAAAAAAGAGAAGATGACGACACAATTTTTAGAATTGGGGAAAAGGGAAAGCAAACATGGAGTCCCTAGTGCTATCATCTCATCATCATGTTTGCTAATTCTTTCTCCTTTGAGACTCTCCATGGGAATATTGTCCCACGTTTTTTTTGCCACTTGCCAATAAAATTACATACAACTTCCTATGTCTATGTAACATCCCCATGTGAATTATCTGTACACTCAACTTGGCACATTCTCACCCACTCCGCCTCATCCTATCCCCTTCTCAAGTTTGAATATATTTTGTGTGTATATTCTCAAAAGATCTACTTTTTTTTCTTAAGCCAACAATTTCCTCCACATGTTGGACTATAAAGTCAACATCTGTTGCTGTGCTGTGAGCATCTCATCTCTTACCCTTTACAATAGAGATAGTCAAAAAAAAGTATTATAGATTTTAGACAAAAGAGAGAGAGAGAGAGAGAGAGAAAGTTTGGGGAGATGTTGTAATGATAACAATGTGGGAGAGAGAGAAAGTATGAAAATGATTGGGTGATTGAAAAGGAATATAAAATTTGAAAAGACTTATACAGTTTTCATGTAGGTACATACCACGTTCAAGGAACAATTTCTAACACCATGGGAATGTAGTAAAAAGTTTGGGAAACAAAAGATTCTTTTGGATATGTATGTACATTGTACATGTTTGTACTGGAGAAAGGGAGAAAGTTGTATCAGTATCGCTGTTCATCTGTTGTCTATACAAGAGAGAGAGAGGTTCTTGTTGTCACGTTGACGATGAAGAGGATTTTCTACTTGGTTGGCTAATCGATATATAGACATTGAGCTCATGTCTATCTTTTTCTTGTAATATCCATCAGCCTTCCCTCAAAATTGTGAGCAAATTGTTAATAATTCATAGAGTCTAAACCACTTTCTCCCACACTCTCTCTCTCCATTTCCCAATTTTAAACCCTTTTTTTAATATTCTTTTCTCTACAATGTACTACCCCACAGTCCTACAGTAAACTAGAATACTTTGCCTTGTCATACATGTATTTAATTGAAAATTGTAATATATATTTTTTAATTGCAATTTAATTACAAATTCTTGTACTGTGTCTGTCTATATTTACAGATATGTCTTGGTTTAGAAATTATTGTGGGGAGAGTTTTTTTTTGACTAAAATTTGATGAATACTTTTCATGACTTTGTAGAAATTATAAATTTGAATGGGGTTTGGATGATGATTGAATTTGTATCTATAGAATTAATTAATTCATTTGATTAACTAAAAGAGAGAAAGAGAAAGAATAAAAAGAAGGAAGAAGCCATTTTATTTTTCACCAATCCTCCTCTCTCTCTCTCTTATGTCTTGTACAGTGTATTTGCCTATAACTTAAAATGGAGTAAGAGTAAGGGTTATAATCCAAAATCCTTTGATGAACTGAGTGAAAAGAGGGGAAAAGTTTGGAGGAGGAGGAGGAGGAGGAGGAGGAGGAGGAGGGAGATGAAACGACGAAATAGGAAACGGCTTGGTTGTTCTCAATGGAAAGTTGGAAAGGGATTTATACTGATATGTGTCTGTGTGGTTGTTATGTCATGGATAGATCCAATTCACTTGTTGCAGATAGACTCCTTTTTTCCTTCCCTTGTGCTCTGCTCTCTGTACTCTGACTCTCTTTCTCTAGAGCTCACCTGTCTATTTCTCATAGGAACACAGGGAGAATATACGAGAATTCTTTTTTTCTCTCTCTCTCTTGCAGAGGCAGTCGAGTTTGTTCGTGTACCGCGTCTCTCATCGTCGGCGGCTTTCACCAACTCGACACAGAGAGAGAGAGAGAAGAGAGATGTGAACATTGCCCCTGTCTATTCGGAGAAAGGAGAGAGAGTGAGTGTGGCCATGGGAGTCGGTATCTCTTGCCTTCTTTTTTAGGTGGAATATATTGCCAACAAGAGCCATGTTTCTCTTCAGTCTCTTGTGCAACTTTGCTTGCCGTTGACTTGTCTCTCTCTCTCTTAACTTTGTCTCCCTCCATCTCCTGCTTCCGGTCATTAGCATGAGACGACAATTTGTCCGACTCTACATAATTATTACCCTCTAATTGGCCCACAACTCTCCCCACTTTCTCTTTCTCGTCAGTGCTTTCCCTGTCCTCGTGTCGTGTGGCTTGTTCTGGTTTTCTGGCTTTCCTCTTCCTCTGGGTGGGAGTTTGAGTTGAACGAGGAGGAATTGGGCAAGGTGAAATTTTCTCTTGGGAAAGTGAAAAAAGTGAGAGTACATAAAGAGAAAGTTGAGAAATTTAAGAAAAATTTATAAAAAAACACCAACAATGTGAAGAAAGACTAATTAGAAAGTTTGTTTAAAAAAAATTAAAAGTTTGTCAGTGTACAAAAATGTTCATCCGTAAAGATAAATCTTCATCGTCATCATGACATTCAGAGACTTGGTGAGCTTCTTCCGAATCATCTCACCAAATTTTTAAAATCCAGTTTCCATGCCTTATGCGAGGACCAGTTTGTCTTGGGTAAGTTTAATTATTTTCAAAAGTTTATTAAGATTAAATTAACTCTTTTTTTCACATGGATAGTTTACTTTTAAAAAAATTCTATACATTTAATTTATTTAAAAGATTTCCTAATGGTCTTCTTTTTGTCTTTGTCCAAATTTTCACTGTTTTGTACTACGAGGAGAGTACACTCCAACTCAGTTGGAGTGTGTGAAAGGATGGAGAAAATAAGAGAAATTCCATTTCTTTGTTGTGTAAAAATAAAAGTAAAACTTTTTTTTTCATTGCTTTTTATTTATTACCAAAGTCACCATCATCATCTCCTACCTCTCCTCTTTTTTTATCTCTCTCTCTCTCTCTTTTGCTGGTTCATGTGTCTTAGCCAAGAGCCAAGAAAGATTTCATTCCATTTGATCGTTTTGTGTTTTTCTGTGTCAGATTTCTTTTTTTACGTTTAATTAAATTTTAACCCCCCCTTCTTATTGTTGAATCCATGTTTTTTTTGGAAAACTCTAAAATATAAAAAAGTTTATAACTTAAAAGTGATTTTTATTTAGATGGATAGTTGAAAAGAGAAAATACTTTTTAAAAAGTTTTTATTTTTTTTATTGGTCTTCACATTTTTTACAAGGTGAAATTTTAAATTGGAAATGTTTTTCTATTTTTTAAGGAAAATTGATTATTTTTGTGTAGAAAAAATAAAGAGGGAATGAAAATACTACGCATTTTTTTATCAATACGTAAAAAAAATTGTAGTCTATTTTTAAAGAGAAAGTAAACTTTGACTTTATTTTGAGAGAGGCGGGTGACACACACACACAGAAAGAGAAAGAGAGGGGGGACGTCATGAGAGTCCTTGTCAAAATAGAGAGATTATTTTCTATTTGTGTAAGTTGATAGTTTGAAATGTCACTCCCTTATTATTCATACCTGAATGGAGATTGTGTGGGAGAAGGGGGGAAGAAGGGATGACATTGGAAATCTTGACATTTTTAAATCTGATTGCACCACCCCAACAAAAACACTTTCCTCTCCCTTTGGCGGTCTCTAAAAAACCAAGAAAAAAAAAAGTTTCGTAACCTATTGTCATACATTATGCCCACAAATTATTGTTCAATCTTCCATAAATTGGTGAAGCCGCATAAAGAGAAAACTTTCAGACTCTCTCTCTCTCTTCTTTTGCATCTTCCTCTAAATTTATCTGTAGAGATTTTATCATTTCTTTAGTTAAATGTTTGCCCGTGCCGGAAGTCATGGGTGTCTTGTCTTGTAGTTGTTGAGGAGAAAATGTACAATTCATTACTCCGCCATGATACAAGTTTGATTGTAAATTGTCTGCACGAAAATTTGTGCTACACGGAATATTTTAGAAAAAGGAGAGACGGAAATTTGGGAGAGAAAGCAGGAGGGGGAGAGAGGAGGAGGGTTTTTTGGGAGGTGAGTGAAAGTAAGAAAATAGAGATGAGTTTGTTCCTCCTCCTCTTGATTTCTCATGTAAGTTTCATGAGGCTTGTCTCCCCACTCTTGATTATCCATATG
Source organism: Arrhopalites spinosus (assembly GCA_034700945.1). Classification (NCBI taxonomy): domain Eukaryota; kingdom Metazoa; phylum Arthropoda; class Collembola; order Symphypleona; family Arrhopalitidae; genus Arrhopalites; species Arrhopalites spinosus. Next base: position 46,586 of record JAQIVZ010000139.1, read on the forward strand.
ATTCCCCAAAAAAGCGTTTACAAGAGCTAGAGTTGTGGCAGACTCAAGGACACATGATTTTAGCCTGTGTTGAAAAACACAGAGACGTACATTAATTTTCATGTCATAACCCACAAATTTATTTCATATTCTCCTCCTCACTTTTACAAATCTAATTATTAAAACGTTCAAAGTTTTCAGACAACATTTTCACTCTTTCCCATCAAAATTATCATGGCCACACGCTCTCTCTCTCTCTTAAAAAATAAACTACAAAATTTATTTAATTTCCAAGTCGTGGCCTCCACGTCCTCGTCAATTAATTGTATCCGGCTTAAATAACTAAAAAAATAAATGGAAAACCACAGTGTGTCAACTCCAAACTCTAAGACCTTGCTCATGTTGACATGAAAAATTTTTTTTCAATTTCCAAAAAAAGAGAGAAAGTTTTTTGTAAACTAATTTCAAAAATATTTTAATCAAGGAAAAAAAATCATTATAAAAATAATTTAAATAAAAAAACCACAAGTCGACAAGTCAATTAGTATTTCTCCATTTTGACTGGTAGATTTGGGTTATTTATATTTACACATGTGAAAATAACGCCAATGAAGAGTCATGAGAGAAAATATTTGGACTACTTAAAATTATGACACACAAAAAAAAGAAAATGGAGAGAAGGGGATGGCGTTATTAATACTCATATTATAGTTTGAATGTTCCACGTTAAAATTCATTTTTGAAATGATAAATGACTCCTAGATAACAGTAGAGACAAGTACAAGTACTTCTACCTGAATAAAATGTTGAACATGGAAAATATGGACTGAGAATGTGAAGCCAAGTTGATGGATGAATATAAATTATACATTGCAAACTTATGGAATGTTTAGCAGATGAGACTGACATTATGGAGAATTCTCTCTCTCTCTCTCTCTAAAAAGTACAGGGAAAATCAGGAGCTCAAGAACTTGATAAATAGGAGGAGGAGACGAAGGCTAACAATTCATTACAAGGACTAGAAATGGAGAGTTTTAGAGTGTGGAGAGTGAGCACAAACTAATCTCAACTTGATAAATTATTCAAAAGACTCTTCAACACATTCATATGTCCATTGGATTCTTCCCAAAGAGAGAGAGAGAGACTCTTCATGTCTATTTTGTATTATGACATGACGTTCTACAACTTTCTCCTCCCTTTCTCTTTTTTTTGTTTCAATTAGAACTCTCATCTTTATTTACTATTTAGTCTACCATCATGCATAATTATGTTGACAATTAAATGAGAGTGTTTACAAACAAGAGAGAGAAAGTTGAAAGTTAGCATAACATGGATTTTTAATTTTTTACAATTAATTCATTACAAAATTTAAAATTATATTTATTTTACATGTCCATTAGCTTGCACAATTTTAAATTATTCTCTTTTTTGCATTTGTCTATATACATAGACCTCTCTTTAGTATGTAGATAATGTCTTAATCAAGGAGGAAAACGTGAGGGGGGAGAGGGGGAGTGTCAGGATCAATTTTGTTGCCATGTGCCCAACTCAATTTATTCTTGTAACAATTTTCCTTGTCTCTATGGATTTCTTATCCTCATCCTTCCTCTCTCTCTCTCTCTCTCTTTCCTCTTGTAAATTCTCCAAGCTTCAAGTAATTCCACTGAATTTTAGCCCCCCTCCTCTCTTTCTCTTTCCCCTCCGCCTTCTTTCTCTGTAGAGACAGTGAGAGAGGGGAAAGAGGAAGAGAGAGAAATTTTAAAAAGATAATGGAATTTTCAATCTTGCATCTTATTCAATCAAATCCATTCAAATAAAATTTCCCTTCTAATTTTGTTGTCTCAATAAATTTCCTCTCTTTTTTTGCACTCGAGACTTCTTTTACTCTCTTTTTTGAGAAATTATTTTTGTGAAGACAAGAAAGAGAGAGAGAGAAAGTCTGAGAAGGAGGGAAGATGATTTTGTGATTTTCTTGTGTGTCAAATCATCTCTTTATCATGAAAATCTTGTTCCCATACGACTTTGGCTAGAGAAAAGAAGACTACTTGTCTTACAAGTCCCTCGGGGGTAGGTTAGGGTAAATGCTTATGACTTTTGTCGTTAAGAGACCTTTCCCTCCTCATATATATAACACAACTCCAACTTTCTCCTTTATTTAAAAGAAAGCAAGACTCGCAAAAAGAAAAAAAAAGAGTCGAGGGAATTTTCAATAGAGAAATGAAAACTGGCTTGCCTTTCTCTTTTTTTTCTACTTTCTTTTTTTATGTTGATTAAAATACTGAGACTATCAACTTTCTCTCTCTCTCTCTTGCCTAAAAGAAGAAGAGCAGTAAGATGATCTCTTTTTTTTGACAAGATTTTTTTTAAAAAAATAAACTATCTTTTTTATGTTATAATATCCATATTTAGTTTCGGTTATTAAATATTTGTTTGTCTAATAATAAATTTAAATTTTGGACAATTGTTTACTATTTTTTTTCTTTTTGTATAATTTTCACATCTGACCCATTAGCCAGCTGGTGGGGGTTTATTAATGGTGAGAAAAGTGGCTATTTGAGGACATGAGGGTTTAGTTTTTTATGTTGTAGGCGTTAATCGATTTTTTTTTGGGTGAATAACATTTTGTTAACTTGTGTACAAAATGTGAGATTTGTACTCGTACAACAAGTCAAGAGTAAAATGTTTTTTTTCTTTTCTTTTTTTTGGAGAATTTGTAGTTTGAAATAGTTTCACTACTTGGCTGGCATTCTCTTTAACTGCCCCGCAGTGTAATAAAGTAGAATTTTGTAGAATTTTTTTTCTTCTCTTTTATCGACCTCAATTCCTCCAGTCAAGTCTCGAGACATTTTGTACCTTTAATAAATGTTCACTCCCTCTCCCTCATTCCCACTTTAATTGATGGGCACGAGTGACTTGGAATCTATTGATGGTTTTTTATGGATTCCACAGAGAGAGAGAAAGCAGAGACTTTATTTGTCAATTGGAGAAAAGCCACGGTAATTTTTATTTATCTTTGTGTATTACAGTGGAGGACAAGTAGATTAGATCAAAAGCTCAATTAAATGTTCCTGAGGAAAAAAAATTCCTTTTCTTTTTTGCTCATTTTTCTTTCATAAAAACAAACAAAAGAGCGGAAATGTTACATAATTAATTGGAAATTGATTAAGAATAATTCACAAAGTGGAATATGTACAGTGCACCACATTAGATAATATTCCAACTCAATTAGAAATTAAATATGGGCGGTCATATCTGTACAGTCATAGTGTACAGTTCAAATCCATTTAAGAATTGTCGTAAAGAATAATGGTCAACTATTAACTAAAAATGGAATAATAAAAAAAACAACTCAATTTATTTTATTTTTCTGAGCACTTCCATTTTGACCACTTAAAATGACACACAAATCACAAAATATAATTTTCACACAACATTTACTTTAGTGTGGACTATAATTTGAGTCAATTTTGTGTATTTTAAGTGGAATGTCATCTCAATTAAAATTAATTATAAAAAAGTTAAATGAATCATTTTTCTTTGCTTCTCCTCGGGAAATTAAACTTCCGTTCTTGTGATTCCTTTTAGTTTCCATATTTTAGAAAATAATTAAATGATGAAAATACATCTAAATAGAAATTTGTACCCTTATAAAGTGTATTGTAATTCTACGTAATAATTTAGTCCCATAAATTTAATATATTCAATGTACAATGTCCTAGTTTAAATTAATTCTTAATGACTCATTAATAATGAGAATAGAAACCTACTTCTAGTTTCCTTTTTTTCGAGTATTTTTTTTCTTGTTGGTAACAAACGAAACGTACTTGACTTTTTACAAAAAATCCTAATTAAAAGAATCCCCTTGTCTCTTCACAACTCAAGAGAGAGGGAGGGAGAGGGACTTGATACGGAGAGATAATTATTAGCTGGGTACAAATTTTTTGAGAATTTAACAAGGGAAAAATGGCGCATGCTTAAACTTAAAAAAACTTATTTTTTCATGTAAAAGAAATTATATTGTGTAAAATTGTTATTAATATTTTTTTGCGATGTGCGTGTTATCCAAAATAAAATGATTTCTCTCTCTCTCTTTCATGGCATGATAGGATCTCATGAAAAAGAGGGTCTAATGAGAAAGAGAGAGAGAGAAAGAGTTTTTTCACAAGTGATGTTCTACAAATATTCTTCTCATTTATTTTTTTTTCATCTTTCCTCCCATAAGAGTGGGGTTTTATACCAAGTACTCGTACAGTTGCCGACTCATGAGATTGAGTTAGGACAAACGGGGACACATGAACCCAAATTTATGTTAAAGTCGCTCATGCTCACACACACACACACATACCGGATACAAAAAAGGAAGGATGTGCAAAGTGTGACTTGAATCGACAAAAAAAATATATAAAAAAAAATCACTTTTTACTAACGTCATTTACAAACACTTGAGCTTCAAAAAAAAAAGAAATCACAAGAGTCAACAAATTCTCTCTGTACACAGAGAGGACGACATTCATGTTGTCAAAAAATAAAGTTTGTTAATAAAATATTAATTAATTGAATAATAATTTACCCTCTCTCTCTCTCTCTCTCCAATAAAAAATCAAGGCTATTGAATATTTTTGTATTGTACAAAAAATCGTACAAAATGACAAGCTCTCAAATTTCCACTCTCCCATCCATACACTTTCATGTATGTACTACACACACACACACACCGATAAGCGACAAGTTGTGAATCATGGAACCGTTTAATGTAGTAGAAGTAGAAGAGGTGACCATCTTTTGTTGATAAAAAAAGGATCCCAAAGGAAATCCAGAGAGAGAGGAAGAAAAGAAAAAAGAAGGGGAGGAGGAGGAGGGGGGAATGATCGGTTGTTTAGAAATGTGATACGCGTCTCTAATTTTTCTATGGTGAATTTTTAGTTTGGCTCTATAAGTCTATCTCTGTCTTATATATTGGAGAAAGGAGGTTTTAGGTGAAGGTGTATGTTGTATGTGTATAGTGGGGAGTGTGTGAGAGTTCAAGTGATGGCTACGTAATCGTTGCTCTCTTTTCTCTTCCCCTCCTGATGGTGGTGAAAGCTTTGAGTCAACATGAGAAGAAAAGGAGGCAGACGGCTTTCTTCTTTCTCTTTTGCCATCAAGTTTTTTTTTTCTCTCACCTACTTCCCGTCCCTTTCTCTCACTGTAAGTGATTCTATAGGCAAGGTGCACTTTACAAAATTTCCAGAAATTTCCACACTCATGGCAAAAGAGAGAGTTAAAAGGAGGGAATATCTTGTTGTTTCTTCACACATGGAATTTATATAGAATATTGTTGGAGAAAGGAGGATGGGAGGATGGGTTATAAGGATATCCGGAGAGTAGTAAACACGTTGAGAAAGAGAAGGGGGAAAGCGTAAGTCTTTCAAGTGAAAGTCTAAATGATTCCATTTACACAGTCAGTCAGTCAAAGATCCACATACTCTCCCCTCACTTTCTCTTTTGTATGTGTGTGGAGTCTCTAGGCTGTAGTTTTTTACGGGGCTCTGCATGCATCTCTCTGATCTCTCGAGTAAATTTCTTCGTGTAGCTCTTTTTTTCCCCTCCCTCCTCCCCCATCTTCCTTATGTCTCAATTCTTCTCGTAATTGAAATGGCCTTCCCTTATGTTCCCCCTCAACGAGAGAGAGAGAGAGAAAATGTACTGATTCACGTCTTTCTCCGAATTCTAGAGAAAGAGAGAGGAGGAGAAAAAAAAAGATTTTTTTGACTTTCATAGTTTGGGCATTTGGTTTGTTACGCTGTGAAGAAACATGAAGTAGTTTGGAGAGAGGAAGGAAGGAAAGTGTTTATCGATCAATTGAAAGGGTTGGAGATCATTGAAGAGTTCACATTCAAGTACCTCCTCTCAGTCTTCTCCATCCTTTTATAAAATTTGTATCCCTCAGTGTCCTTCAAACAAGTCAACATGTCCCAATTTTCATGTAGACACTTGACTCTCTCCCTCCCCCCTCAAAAAAGGAGGGAAAAAAGACCAACAGATTATCATCCCCGATCTCTGAATGGATGGCTCCATTGTCTACAAGATTTTTATCACATAGTAAATGCTTTCCCCCGTTTTTTTTCTTTGGAGAAAGCTAAGGCTAAAGGCGGCCTCAAATTCCAACATGTTAAACCACCAAATCAACTCCTTGAGGTCATCCCCTTGTCCATCTTTCTCGAGAAAAAAGAGAAAAGAGAAAGTGGAGTGAAAGAGTGGGGAGAAGGAGAGAGAGAGGAGGCGAGGAGAGAAACAATTATGGACACCTATATATTATCATCCATGTACATACCTATGACATTATGACAGCTGCCATGGACATGGATTGTAATAGCCATTTGATTGGATGTGGCAATGACGTCCATTGAATTGGATTTTGACTTTTGGGAAAAAGAGAAAACTTTTTTTTCTTCTTTTCTTGTGGTTCGTAGAAATCCTCTCCAATTTCATAGAACCCAGTGCCAGTGAAAAGAGGAGGGGAGAGTAAATTTGGAATTTGTCATGATATGGATTTTATAAAACAAAAAGTGATGAGAAGGACAGAGGTTATTATTTTGTAACCAAAATCTCTTAAAGATAAAAATATCCTTTTTTATATAAAATTGACTCGTGACATACAATTCACATGTACGAGTATGAGTAGTAATTACATGGCCTTATTAAATGGACAATTCTCATTTAGCCTGGGGGTCAAAAATGGGAAAATAATTTATTAATAATATTGGATGTTTAATGAAATTTCACCGAACTTGTCTCTCTCGCTTTCTCTGTACGAGATAAATTCCATCAAGTTGGGAAAATCTCCTTGAGGGTGAATCCATCATGAAATAAAAAGATGAGAAAATAAAGTTAACTCCATGTTGACACATCCCAGTCATTCCAATTGTGTTTCTTTTTATCTTTTGACTAAAGAGAGGCTTAAATTCAATAAAAAAATGGAATTTCTCTTTCAACACATTTTAGTGACAAAGAAGCTCATTTCTAATATAAATTTTATTGTTTAAGATTATCTTCATTTGTCTCTCTCTCTCTAATAAAAAAGACTTGCAAAAATAAAATAAAATGTGGGGACATTCAAGACTAATCTGGATTTCCACAGATTAGTTGTTGCAATCTTTCTTGTTCCATTTGATGTGGAAAGAAATGGTGGGGGGGAGGCATTGTTAACTTTTTTTTGTCAATAAATAAATATTGGAACACACGCACCACACACCGTCCTCCGAATTTAACCATTGCCAACCAAGTTAGATATTTCACCCCCTCCTCCCTCTCCCTTGAGTTGAAAGAGATCAAAAGAAAATGTGATGACAGAGGAAGATGAATTCTGAGCCATTTTTATTTTGGTTCCATTTTTTTTTTCTCATATCTTTTCTCTCTCTGAGTCGTTGGGATGAATCTGGGTAGAATTTCTATGAAAATGGAGGACAAAAAGGAAATCTTTTTTTGAAAGGAAGAAGCCCATCTACTTTTTTTTCTTGTGCTCTATTCTCCTATTCAACTTTCTCTCTCTCTCTCTTTTCAAAGAAGAGAATTGTGATTCCCATGATGAAGCATGTAATCACTTTTATTATATAAAATTGAGTAACATTCTTGATTCATTTTTACAAGGTTGAGCTCTCCCTCTCTCTCTCTCTCTCTCGTTGTATATTATTTTATATTATTCTTTTATATAATATTTTCTTGTTTGTCAAGTCTAAAATCCTGAGAAAAAAAAGGTTAGTTCATTTATTTGATATGAAAAGAAAGGGAAAGTGGAATTGAGAATGCATTTAAAAATTTTTTAAATTAAAATTTAAAAATGTACAACCCTCTTCCTTGTCTCTGTCTTTCTCCCCTAAAAAGTGAAAGAGGGAGAAAGTGGACTAAAGATTGGAGACAAGTTGAGGAGGGCCTTAAGTGTATGATGAATACCACGAGGAAGATAAATTGAAACAAAAGGTGGAAAGATAAGAGAGAAAGGATTTAAGTCTAATTTTATCGTCAAACGTAAAAGGCTTGGGAGGATAAAAGATCCAAGGTGGTAACTTGATGTGTACTTGACATAGAGAGAGAGAGAGAGAAAGACAAAAGAAATAAGAGAAAGTCTTCAAGTTGTCAAGTAGCTTAATGAGGTTTTTTTTTCTCTTTCTTTCTCTTTTGTATATTTTCAAGGACCATTACAACAACTTTTCAGCACCAAACCCGGCTGTCAAGATCAAGAATGAGCACTCGTCTACCGGTAAGTCTTTCATGGTCTCTCCATCAAGAATAAAATTTCATCTCTAGACCAAATCATTAGTTTTCTTTTCTTTATTTCTACAAATAAAAATAAAAAGGAAAAAAACAAAAGTAAAAAAACAATTTATTTTTCTTAATCTTTCATCTTTTATTATTATTTTTAAGTAAAATCATTCTGACTACAGTACATACATTATGTACAGTAGTAGAAATTTAAAATTAAAATTAATTTCAATAGTAAAATTATCTGTACTAATTAAAATCCATTAACTTTCTCTATTGTGTCGGCTCTCTTCCTTTACAATTTTGTCAAAATAAATTGAGGGTGGCCCGTAACCTAAAAAGAAAACAAGTTAAAAAATAAAATTGGGGCATTTAAATGTAAATTAAATACAAAATATTTTGTGTTTTACCCTCACAAAAAAAATAGCCCGCTGCTGGTTCCGGAGGAAGTTCTTCATCGCCAAAATCACAATACATCACCCTCTATGTCCTCCTTTTGGGAATTGGGGGAGGTTTATTTGTCGTCGTCGTCGTTTTATATTGCTGCAAAATCTGCATGGGAAGAAGATTCGACTATATGGCCAGGTACTTTTTCTCTCTCTCTTATTTTTCATATACATAAACATTTATGGAGTAAACTGCAGACCTTCCCCTTCTCCATTTTTTTTGTCAGCATTTCTCTTTTGCAATGCGGCAATCCCAACTATTTTACACCCGAAAACCACCATCCTCTACTTTCTCTTCCGTTTTCCCCTTTTACAAGAAAATAAAAAAACCCGCATCCCTTTTGACTAGCCCCCACACAAAAAAAACTAGCCAGCATGACAAAATAGAGGGGAAGGGTAAAAAACGTGTTGAGACAGGCATGGCACATTTTATTGATCATGTGACTGCAGTGTGCCAAATAAGTGTTAAGTGGATTCAATTTTTCAAGGTCATTCCATTCAAAATTTTCAAGAGGGGGAGGGGGAAATGGGGAGAAGATGTACGATTATGTCAAACTGTCAAACCGACACTGTCTACACTTTTAGCCTTCACATTTTTTATTTTAAGCATTAACAAATCTAAGGTTAGGACTATAACACAAAAAAAACTCTCCAGACTCTCAAGATTAATCGGATCCCCCTTCTTTTTTTGTGTTGGTTCCAAAAAAAAACATGCTACACCTGCTCCGGGGTTTCCTCAATAAATTAGCTTTTGTACGATCGATCCCATAGACTACTGAGGAGAGAAAGGAGAGAAAGTTTTTCTTTATGGAGTCTGTTTATTTTTTAAATTAAAAAAAGAGAAAATTTAATACAAAAATTGTCAACTGACCTAACTGATACAGCCCCTCTCTCTCTCTCTAATTTAGTAGGTTGGTTATACAAGTTGAGAGGTGAAAGTTTATTCGAAACTTATTTTGAACAAGTGTTCAGTGTCCTGGAGTGTCAAGTGACAGTCGAGAGGGGCTGGTGGTTAGTATTTTGTTTAAAAGGGCAAATAAAAGAGAGAGGGATGCGCAATTTGTTGAATTAAATTGTGTCCACACTTGTCTTCATGCCCTTTTCACTTGAGTGAGACTAACCTTTTGATCTTTTATGGAGGGACAAGAACTCCCCCTCCCCCCATTAAATTTAGAGGAAGATGATAAATAAAACAAAAGGAATAATTTATGTAAATCCTACTCACAATCTTTTCCTTGTAATCATAAATACGTGATGCATAGAATTGTAGATTTTTAGTAGTAAAAAAAGTGTTGAAACTTTCTCTCTTCTTTGTCTTTTTTTTGTATATATTATTATTCAAAAAGTTGCATTCTAATTAATACAAATTAAAGCCCATTCTTTTTCATTCTTCTTTTTTGGCTTGAGTCATTTGGGTTGAAAATTTTGACTCAAAACTTTTTGGACCAATATACTCCATAATCTTGTATAATTAATTTCATCTCTCTCTCTCTATTTCAATCCCTTTAATGTTTTACTGGGTGTAGTCAAAAATTGAACAAGAAAAACTTTTTGATTTGTACTTTTTTAAGGGTGATAAAGAGTTCTTTTCCCCAACAAATTTCACAAATTTTATCTTCTCTCTTCCTACGCTCTTTTTTTACTTGGTAGTAGCCAAGGCGGTTGTCATGGATTTCTAGTCTCAGCCTCAGCCAACTTACCTGCGGCCTTCCTTTCGCTCTCTCTCTCTCTTGTATTTAATGTGATGGAAAATTTTAGAGAGCAAGAACAAGGGGAAAGCGGCTTTTTAGAGACTTGGACTTGGAAGGATGAGTAGAGTGCATGTGTAGAGAAAGTCAAAAAATGGTTTATTTATTCAAGCTTCTCATTTGAGAGCATCAGTACAGATAGAAAGTTAATGAATGGCCCGAGAAAGTTATGAATTAATTAAGGTAAGATCATCATGAGGTCTATGATGGAAGTTAGTTTATTTTTTTTAATAAAAAAACGTCTAATGTATGTACAGTCTACAAAGTTGATCACTTGATCAATCAAACAAAAAAAATATTTTACATATGCCGAGCTCTGCTCCGTCTACAATTTTCTATTTGAGAAAACTTTCTTTCTTTGAGAGAGAGAGAAAGAGAGATGAGAAAAGAAAATATTTACTTGTGATTTCATCCCACGAGACTAGAGATTTTTAGTGTCTACCAAGAACCAAGAAATCATTTTTTTTCTCCGTCTTTTCTCAAAAAAGTCATCTACCCCAAAAAGTCTTTATTCTTACCCGTAAAATGTCAATAAAATATTTTTTAGTGTGTACAATTCCTCAGGTGTTTTTTTCTCATACAAAAATTTAATCGGATTGTTGTGCATACAAAAGACAAAAAAATATTGTACATTTTTTTTGCCAATTTTCTACACTCTACAGTTGTACAGATAATTTATCTATTGTGTTCTCCAACCAAGAAGAAGAAGAAAATAAATAGGGGAAAGTCCATAAAAAGAGAGAGAGAGAAAAGTTGGGTTGAGGAGTAAAAAAAGGAAAGACTTTCACATAATAATAAATATACATTTACTTAATACGTTATGGATGAGTCGTCTCCATGATGATGTGTATAGAGGATGTGTTTTATATGCATAAATATTATAATTTTCCATGGACTATCCTCCACTAAATGAAATGGCTCCCATTCATCCCTTTCCCTCCCTCCCATCGAGTAAATGACTCGCCTCACCATTTCTTTCTATAATAATAAACCTCCGTCTTTTCTTCCCATCCCCATCCCACCATCTTGGGAATGGGGAAGAGTACATTTGTGAAATAAAGAGCCCCATTCTCTACATTAGTTATGAACAGTCCTCAAAATGGTTTTTTTCCCTCTCTCTCTCACACAGTTGTCTACACAGAGAGAAAGGAATTTTCACCACGTGGGTATTGGGAGCTAATTATACAAGTGAAAGTAAGCTCATGAAAACGAGGAGGGGGGAATATCTTCCCCCCTGTGGATATTGAAATGGACGTCACGTCAGATTAAAGGGAAAAGGATGCAGACGAGATATTTTCTATGGAACTTTCAATTGCATCCAATGCGGCTTACCTACAGACCTAGAACATCTCCCTTTCTCTCTCTCTCTCTCTTCTTGTAAAGGATTTACGTGTAAAAGGGGGATAGGAAACACAAATTATGCCCATCTCTCTTCAAAAAAAGGTTTCTTCATCCCCCCATTCTTTTCATTCTTCCCCTCCCCACCATTTTCTTGTCTCTCCATGGGGGGAAGAGGAAATATGAACGCAAGAAAATTCTTCCCAATCTCAACATCATTTTTACATCTTACAACTTTCTCTCTCTCTCTTCATATAAAACTCTGATTAATTCTATTCAACTCTGACATTAATGGAAAGGAGAGATCATGTGTAGACTAATTGCTTAGGACTAGGATGCATAGTGAGTCTTACAAAAAAAGATATAAAAATCTTTTTCTCTGAAAATTGACTTTCTTTTTTCAATTTTTCAAATCAGCTCATTTCATTCTTAGAAAATTCTTAGAGAAGGGGCAGTAGGAGAATGAAGATGAGGTCATTCAAAAAAAATTGTATAGTACATTGTGAATTGTAATATGGTCAATACATTTTGGAATGGACGATCGATAGCTCAAGTCCATTCCTTTTTGAAAATCGTTTCCATGACTAGAATAAAATTGCACAGATTTCTCCCCCCCCCCCTCCTCCTCCTTATTCCACATCTTCTCCGTCTTTTTTATGATTAAGATCAGATTTTCTCTAAAAGCCCTCTCTCTCTCCTCCTTCCTTTTGAAATAGAGAAAGTTTATTTGTAAAGGAGAAAGAGTATTGTAAATTTGTAATTAAAAGTTTGGAGAAAGAGGAGGAGGAGGAGGGGGAAGATCAGCTGGTCTCATTGTTATTGAAAGGTATAAAAAAAGCAATAAACGTAAAAGTTCACTAGAGGAGGACTCGTGGACAATTCTATTGACACTTGAGAAGGTCCAAGACACAAAAAAACAAGAGAGAGTTTTTTTTTATTGGTAATCCCCATTGGAAATTAAATTAACAAGGCAAGAAAAAAAGGGGGTCCCCACATGGTGAAATCAATGGACATATAAAAAAGAGAAAGGATTTAATGGCTTATGTAAATTTGTCTGTACACAAAGACAATCCAAACAGGCCCCAATATTACCTGACCCTTATAATCTAGGACAGATACATTTATTGACCTGTGTATTGGGAATTGAGAATAATTTCATTTTGTAAAAAAAAGAGAAGAAAGAATATATTGACCTTTTGAAAATAATAGAAAAAAAATGTAAATAAAAAGAAAGTGACTTGATAATTTATTTTAATTTTTTTTCTTCTTCTACAGAGACACCATGAAAGATAGTGAAGCAGCTGGAGGAGATGGAGGGACCAATGGAAGTTTGATGCAGAGAGGAGGGAGTTTAGACAAGAAAAATTGTGTTGTTCAATACACAACAAAAGGAGGACCAACACAAATTCTCATGACAGGTAAATTGTGACTAATTTGACTTGTAAACTCTTTTTCCCCCTTACAAATTAGGTTACAAAAAAGAGAAAGTGAGGATTACATTTGTATCAATAGATTGAGGAAAGAGGTGGAGAAAAAAAACCGCCCAATATTCATTACATTCTATGAGCTCAAATACTTTGGAGGTTTTTCTCTCCCCTCCCCCTTTCATTGCATTGTCTCTCTCTGTGTATACTTTAGTCCACTTTTTTTTTATTTTGGGTTAGACCTACTTATGGAGTGTGAAGGTTGAGAGAGAGGATTTTTTTTGGTAATGGGAATAAATGGAGAAAGTATAGAGAGAGAGACAGGGAGAGTAGTACAGTCTGTACAAGTGTATCTGTAGTACGTGTAGTAGGAGAAAGGGACGCATGACCATCAAAGTGAAAGGAGAGAAAGGAGGTCGTCATGGGAACATGTAAAGGAAAGTCAGCATTGACGTAGAGCATGTTACAAGGTACGTTGAGGAAGAACCCCTTGTGCGATGTTCAGAGCCAGTTGATAATTATTTCATTTTTTTCTTTCTTTCTTCGTCTTCTTCCTCCTCTCAATTAAAATACAATTTAATTTATTCTCAAACAAATACCAAATCCTCTCTCTGTGTTTTTAATTGTGACAAAATTATTTTTAGTTTTATTTTGTAAAAAAACCCGTGTTTCGTGTGTGACACTAATTTTTTTTAGAGTGTTGTTGTTACGTTTGTTGACAAAAGAGAAAAAAATCAAGATTAAAAAAAAAACATTTTTTCCTGAGTCTATGTACGTGCGTGATGTGCATGTGTGACTGTCACCATTGGTGCTATTTATTTGCAACATTAAAAACATTAGTTAAAGGTAGGATTAGACAATTTACAATTATTTAATTGTAGATTACAAAAAAAAAGAAAAGTCTGTAAGTAGTCAAGTAGTCGTTTGATTTTATTTTCAAATTTTATTTTTATTTAAACCAAAGTGACCCCTAGATTTCTACTACTCTTTTTAGTCGTAATTTTACACAAGAAATTTTTATGGGGGGACTTTTTTGTAGGTGGACTTCAAAGAAAAGTGTCAGAGGAGCATCAAAATTTTACGCTGTCACGTAGTCCAAGGGACACGGATGGATTTAAGACAAGTTCCACATCAGGGGGTGGACGAAGTGATAAAACAATAGCCACTCCACCACTCCATTCACCTCATTACCTTACCACCTCAACCGTTATCAGTATTGAGCCAGCACATAATCGAGTAAATTTTATTTATTTATGTCACCCCCCTCCCCCTCCTAGAAATATTCAAGGTCATGGAGGATAAAATAATTGACAATATTTTTATTTTGTGTTAGAATGTCAGTCCAAGTAGTAGTAGTTCAAGTAGTCTTCAACTTGACTCCCATCACTCCAATCAAAATTCAGAGCTACCCTCCCCACGATCACCAAAAAGTCGACATAATAGTGGGACATTAAGTCGGTGTGGTTCTCGTGGGAGAGCCAGTATGAAGTCCATTAACTCTTCGTCCAGCTTCCGAAGTTTGTTGCTTAACTATGACAAATTTAAATTGTCCATTTAAATTCATTTTAATAATTTATTATAAAATTTGTGAATGTTAGGCAACCACCGACCCGTTGGGGGAAGTTTGAAGGATCATTATGGAAAGACAAGATGTGGAGATTCCCTCACAATCAATCAAGATTCATCTCCACGAAGACGAAGTGTCTCATTGAGAAGTCCTTCGAGACATCCACACTCAAGGTCCCCACAATCAAAAGACAGTCTTCTCCTCCCTTTTGGTTTGTATGGAGCTGGAGGTGGATCTTCCGAGAATAGTGTTCATGCTGCCCGGGATCGGAATGGGAATGACCAAAAAACGTAATTTTCTATTTCTCTCTCTCTCTCTCTTTCTAATACCCGGAATTTTATAAAATATTTTATTATACAATTTATTATTATGTAGTTTAGTTTTGACAAGACATGAAGTGTAGTTCTAGCAATCATAAACTGTACAATGTTACAGGAGGGGGGTAGGATATGAATGTGGGGAGTTTATTGTAGTCTTTTGACAGTGATTTAATGCATTGAACACAGTTCCCCTTTTGCATGATCACCAGCAGTCTCAAACTGAGAGGAGCATGTCCATAATACATTTATACATTATCATGCTAACCATTGATCTTTCAGCAAACCTATTAGCTATTCATGAATGGACCTTGTACTCAATTCCCCCAAAATACCCCTTCCCCCTCCTCCTCTCTCCTTTCTCTCCTTTCTCCGATATTTCGTCTGATAAACTATTATTCATTCTTCTCTTCTCTCTCTCTTTTTCTATCATCAAGTTCTCGGAGAGAAAGTCCCAGGGAAAGTTGTTTTGTGTGCTAGAAAATTTATAATTTAAACAAAAAAAAAGAAGAAAATTCAGTCAAATGTTTAAAAATTGAATGGGTTGAGATTAATTCATGAGATGATTAAATTATTTGTTTGGAAGTTGATTCTTGAAAAAAAGGGGAAGAAAAAAACTTGTGGAGCATTTCAATTGCTGGAAATAAAAAAAAACAATGCATAGACACAAGATTAGTCTACATAAGCTTTATCGATTTTTCAAATGGCCTTTTATATATACGTACTTGTATGGCCTTTCAATTTCCTAGAACTTTTTAAGGTGTATAAAATTGTAATTCCATAAAGATTAAAAGATTCATAACATTCCTTGTCTAATGTATGAATGATTTTATTTTAGATTTTTCGATTACTATTTTTTTTCTGTCCTGATTTTCCTTTTTTCCCTAGCTTTTTTTATCCAAATGAAAAAGAAATGAAAGAGGATTTTTTTAGAAAGATGGGGATGGAATGGGGGGAGATAAATTCTGTTTGTATTTTTTATTTGGAATATTTATGTATATGTACATGTATTTTGTAGAATATCAGACGAAAGTCGTCTCTTATCGACCAGTGGACAGTGGACTCCATTAGAAGCTGGACTGGATTATTGGAGACGAAAACATAAACATAAGATGCAATTGGTTCAGCATGAAAATGTCAATATGGTAATCAATAAATTATTATTATTTTTAGTTTTTCCCTTTCTTTTCCTTTCCCTACTGAATATTTTAGTTAAATATAAAAATATATTTTCTAGGGGAAAGTTTGCTACTATGACATGGGCAGTATGGAGGACATCCACGCTAGTGACTTTTCAGACTTTTCTCTATTTCCAGAGGTAAGGATATTTTTTTAAAATTTATTAAATTTTATTTAAATTAAATTATTTTATTTTTTTATTAGGTGAGCATTGAAGCATCTCAAGCTTCCGCAATGGAAATTCAACCTCAACAAATCAAAGTACAGTGAAAGCTAAATTTTAATATAAATAAATTAATTGTTATAAAAATAATATTTATTTAAATGTATCGGTTTAAATAGCACCAATACAGAGCCTTATGGGAATTAAGAGCAACGTTAGAAGAGGAGGACTGGGCAGCAGCAAAAAATCCTTCAAAAATTCTTCGAATGGGAGGGCCCAGTTTAAGTCCAACATTTAAAATTGTTGATGGAAGAAAAGATCCCAAAGAAAACACAATTGGTCTCCTCGCATCGTCCATATCTTATTCTACTGAACAATCTCCTGGTAAATTTAATTAATTAATTTTATTCTATAAAAAATTATAATTTATTTATTTTGTGAATTTCTTTAGATCGAGATCCCTTGAGTAGTCACACAACGTCATTTGAGTCCAACACAGAGCCAATTTGTGCGGAAGATTCGGGACCACGGGGAAGTGGACACAAGGATTTTCATCATCTCGGACCCACATCTCATGCTACTCTTGCCTCTCGACGACAAAGTTACAAAAATGTTTTACAAAATCGAATGAAACGACTTAACCCGGGTGTTCCTGACTTTACTTTTGACAAGTAAATTTAATAATAATTATTTTAAAAAGAATTATTCTTTTTAAAATTTTTAATTATGAATATTTTAAATTAATTATTATTTGACATGTGGATGGATTTTTTGTAGAACAACATCAAGTCGTTTGGCTGACATGCATGCAAATATAAAATCAGAAACAAGTTTTGACTCGATTGAGACCCAAGAGTCAACCTCCACAGACACATCGAGACTAGAAGCCATCACAACGAGTATTGAGAGTACAGACAATACGGATAGTACTGGAGAGAGTCATCAATATCAACAACAAATTGGTAAATTGAAATTTCGTTGTGAGAGTGGCTACAAAAGTTTGGAGAATGGGCCAACATCCAATCACAACAATCCCCGTATTCTTGCCCGAAGAAGTTTTAGTTCTGGTAATAGTGTTGACACAACAAGTTCTTCATCTCAAGCAACCAAACTTGGAGGACCTCCTACTCGGGGAGGTCATAATGCTTCTAGTAGTGGTGTCGTTTTACGAAATAAAGGAAATAATGATGACACAACGTCCATCTTTTTTGCCAAAGTAGGTCAACTACCCCCTCCTCCAAGTCGAAATGTCGCAAGAAAACGGCGGGATTTTGGACGATTTGAAAGACACTCCATCGGCAGTTTAGACAGTGTTCGAGAGCCTCTTGATGAAGAAAGTTGTGGGTCAGGACAGGTAAATATTTATCAGATTATTTTACTTATTTATTTTTTTAAAAAATAATTAAAATATGGTTGATTTTAATAGGGTGATGGCCGAGCAAAAGGATCACTGTTCTATCGTTATTTTCGTAATCCACGCTCAAATTCTGCATACTACACACGTGACTATAGTATTGATAAAAAGTCAGATCAATTATTTCGAGAATTTAGCCGATGTGACCCCACTTTTGACATGTCAGGATTTACAAATACAACAAGAACCAAAATGTATGCTAGACGAAGTAGTTCAGCAAGGGGGGCAACGACTACTTCATTTGATTTTGGGGCTCCACAACAACAACAAAGACCACTTTCCTCCATCATCACAACTAATACAACAAATAATTCAAATTATGGTTCAAATTTAATGACAAGGAGAGCCTCCCATTGTGCTGGGGATGGAATCGTTGATGATGAATTACCATTAATTGCTTCAGAGTCTTCGAGAGTATTACCGCCCAATTCGAGATTTCATGGTGCTGGTATTCCAATTATTACTGTTGATGACTCATAGTATTTCCAAATCATTATTCCCAAATATTTATGAGGATGAGTTTACACGCATTTAAAACTTGTCCACCTTTTTAGTTTTACATTTTTAAACTTGTGTTCTTTAAACAATAATTACATTACATTACATATATAATGTACATATAATATAAATTATGATTCCACAACTAATGCTCATTTCGCTCAAGCTAAAAAAAACAACAAGAATTTTACAATTAATTTAATCTAGAAACAGCTCTCTGGATAATATTCATATTAATCATTAACTCTTATTAATTTTCAGAATAAGAAAGATAAATACATTATACATACATATTACATTGTATAAAAAGGATTTTGTAATGTAAAAAAATGGTATTAATTGTTCTATCTCGCCTATAGGCATATTTTAAGCAACCATAACATTATACATTAATTAATTATATCCCCCATCCCCACCGATTCACATAATCAACTTTTACATGACTTGTTATCGAAACTTGTCACAGTCCTACTTAAATATGAATGCGAGGTCAAAACTAAACAGGGTCCAACTCACCAAGTAAAAAAAACTTTCACTTTCATTTTTTGTACTTTCACTTATCTTTCTTTTTCAGTCTCTAACGCACTCCACAGTTACAGAGTATGATTATTTATTATTTTACAGAAATTAAACATTTCTAGAGATTTAAAGAGTAAGACACTGCATTGTAATAGAGAAAGAGATTTTTTGACAATTTAAAAATTATGCAGTGTGTAGATCAAGTAAAAGTAATAATTAATAACGAGACAAGGTGTGTACAACAATACATGGGCTAGAAATTATATAAAATGGTAGACACGAATATAATATATATGTAAATAATATATATATACACAAGAAGATAATTATTCTAAAATACCTTCCAGAGCAAGAAGTGCTATTGTAATGAAATCCCTAAGAAATAATTCTTTTAAAAAAAATATTTAAATATGTAAAAAAAAACAACTCGCATGACCTGTCTCATATTAGTGCCTTGGTTCTCAATCTCTCTACATAAAAATATACCTACAACATATATATACATATATTATATATAGGTATGTCGTATTTCCAATTAATGACATATATATATTATAACAATGAATTAAAACATATTTAAGATGTGTGTGGATGTAACTACATAGAATTCTTACGTACAAGCACAAGTTTACGTAGAATCCAAATATTTATCAATTGAGAACGTCTTATAAATATTCATTGAAATGAATTTAAAAATGTATTTTAGAAAGAAAAAAATTTGTCAAGACACATTATCAACATTTATATTAAATGTTTTCAGAGAATCTATCTATTGTCTATCGTCATTCATTACAATAATAATTGTAATGAATAGAAATAATACCAAGACCGTATTAGATCATATATAAAAAAATTTATTAATTATATGATCCTATTCGTTGACTATGAAATTAAGAAAATAAAATTATAGCACAGTATTACATTCTCATTGAGAATCCTTCTCTCGTTGTGCTAGTGGCAAACACACAAATATTATAAATTTAATTATAATTATGTAGAGTGTAAATTAATGTTAAGTAAAGTATCATTGTCAAAAATGAGGTACATATTATAATTATGCATTAACAACAGAACTAATATCTCTCTCTTTGTTCTCCCCCAAGTTTATTAATTAACTATAAAGTATATTATGTCACATATACCATATTTTATATAATAATGACCCAAATTATATTAAAAAAAACTTTTTTGAATTCTGGTTGTGATTAAATTGTGATGTAGGAACAAGCTGGAAAAAATATTGTTGTCAAAAATACAGATTCAGATTATATAACAGTGGATAAATAATGTTACATAAATAAATAACCCAACAAAATTGTAAATAATGATGGAATACTTCCAAGTATGATAATCATTGGAAATGTTTGGATAATGGATCCAATTAATTACGTAATGTAATCACAAAAGGGATTTGATATTATAATTGGGGTGGAAAGTTTATTATAATTAATTAAGTTAAGTATAATCAATTTCCAACTTGTTTTTCTCCAGTTGTAACATGTTTGAAATTTTAGACAGAAATTATTCATTTTGTATTACACAAACTCTCTCTCTTAGTCTTCAAAGTTCAAGTTCTGTCATGTTCAAAAACAACTTAGCCAGTGAATTTTCATTGATTCAAAACTTTTTCTTTCCATCGTCTCAAGTGGTGAAAGTTCTCCTGGAAGAGAAAGTCCTGCACAAATCCAATACTTTACAGATAGGTGCTGTAGATGCTGAAACACTAAAAATTTAGAAAAAAATCGTTGACAGGCTTCAACAGTATTAAAATGCTAAAGAAATTGTTTTTTTAGTAAGTTAAACACTTACAATAACTAGTTTTTCTAAGAAACTGACATACATTAATAAAAAATAAAATACAAAAAAAACACCAAAAAAAAGAAAGTATTATACTCCTCTAACCTGCTACCATTTTTTGTCAACGTTTTACAGTCCTGAATTCATTTAATGACCCTGGGCAAAGTGAGATAATTCTATGAAATCCGTATGTACTCGCATGTGTTGCACTCACTTACATGTGTTTCACGTGCAACACATGCGGCGTACATACCGATTTCTATGGAGATTCTCACTTTGCACCGGGTCCTTAAATGAATTCGGGACTGTAATAGCAGTTGAGTTCAATATCAGGAACAAAACAATTAGTCAAGATTCTTGACAGCATAGATTCGAGAATTGTGTAGGTAAACTTGAAAGTATTAAATTGATCAAAAGATCAAATAAAAAAACAGCAAATGAATTTATACAGTATGTATGTACATTACTGGGGTATATTATATGACATGATAATTATGTTAAAATGAAAATATTAGAAAATTCAAAGAAACATAACGAATTTCCCTAATTAAGAATTACGTTTAAATTGCAATAAAGTAAAGCTAATGTTGTTCTTCACATTTCCTCTTTTCTCATTTCTTATCATTTACAATTGTTATGAGCATTACATGCATAGTGTCATCAAGATGGAAAAAAACCATTTTAAATATTTCAAGATGAAAAAATCAAGTTGTATGAAAAAGTGCATAATTTTATTCGACATGAAATTAAGTTGTAGAATCATCATCATCCAAAGAATAAATATGCCCAAGAAGGATGTTTGGAAACCACATGAAAATATTCGGTGTCAAAAAGTTTCAGTCTAAGAAATTTCATAGAGACTAATTCAAGGCGACTAACAATGCTTTTACGAAATATTATTTTATGTAATTTATGAATCCTATCATGAATATACCTTGTCTGGAAAAATATCTATGAAATGCAATTTCTGAATAGATATAAAAATTTTAAAAGCTACAGCAAAGTACTCTTTTTTTACACAATGACTAATTAGTAATTACCAAAAAAAATCAATCAGTCCATCATAACAAGCACATAAAATTAAATCAAAAAAAAAATTGGCAATCTGCGTTATAAAGCTTCATACATGTATTTTTTTAATAATAAATAATAATAAAATTGTGTCGAAATCATGGTCATTTTTAAACTCTACAGTTTGTTTTGTCTTTGAGCTTAAAACTGCAACACACAACATTTAAGACGAGACGTGCAATTAAAAATTTAAAAGTAGTAGTTTTCAAAACCTTTTCTTGTTTTGCTATATCTGTGACTTTGTAAATAAAGGAAATTCAACACAAAAAAAACAATTTGCGGACACCAACTATGTAAAAAATGTAAATTCAAAAAGTTGTTTTAAATCAACTCTTTGAATTTTCAATTTGTGTCAGATCTTTAGAAGAATGAGAAGTGTGTGTTCATAACAAAAAGTTACATCAAACATGACATGTTTTTTTTAAGTCTATATAACGTTTTGCTATATATATATTATATATTACAGTAAAACAGATACAATATTAATCATTTTACTAAAAAAAAAAAAAGAAAAAAAACAGCATAATTGTGTGTAGGAACAGAATAATAACAACATAGTTTAAGTGCAAGAAATTTCATGCCATCCAACCAAAAAAAAAATTGGCTAAAGACTCAAAATGAGCTTTCAATTTTTGAAAAAAGACAATCATTATCATCAAAAAAAACATTTAAAAAAAAGTACATGCTTTTCCCACAGAGTACATAAATTCGTATGATAATCATTAAAGCAGACATGTAGGATTGTAAATCCACTTAAGATTGTTTTATGGGAAATAAGACAACGTAAAATAAGAGCTGGACAAGATATTAAAAGAATGAATGACGTACACTTCATTTCTGACGAACAAATGAACACCAACTATAGTAGTACACATTGACAACTATAGAGAAATTTCTTACAGATTTAGTAGTATGTAGTAGTTTACATAGTAGTAGATATATAATATAGGTACAAGAAAAATCAGAGGAGTTCTGTAAAGCGTATCAAAGTATAAACAACCAGAGGTTTGTATAAAATTATGGCTTCGTACCAACATGTACAAGTGTGCACGAATAGCTAAGAATGAGAATGCAGTCATTGGGCTAAACTAATTCATATCAATATTATAACCTATTTGCCGCTAATAATCCGAGTTACTTTGAACACCGGGAGTGACTTTGAACAGTGTCCATAAAACTTTCTAGCGCTCCTACCAATTTTTTTAGTATAAAAGAATGATTAGTACATCTTTTCCACCAAAAAAAAGTAATTGCGACACAATACATCACTAAAAGTGTGTGTACTGTCATCAATTTATATAAATAAAAAACAAATTCCATTTGGAGCAAGCGTTTGAGTGGTGTTCAAAGTAGTCCGGCCACGGCGTAGTGGAAAACATCCGTGAAAAGTCCATGACAGGTGTCTTTCTGTTCAATGGCTTGCATTTCCATTTGCCACATGAAGATCAGCATAAATATCCAGTCCTCGATAAATAAACTCGTACTGAGCCTATTATCCACAATTCAGCATATTTGTTAATTTACAAACTGAATATTTTTATAGAATAATTTTAATTAGTCAAATATTATAGTCTTTCAACTTACCAAGTTTTGAAATAAATTTTGACGTTGAGAGCGTAGTTTTCGTACAACACTGAAAACATCTACACGCGACTCATTCATCATTTGACGGACCAACACTGCTAAAGCAACAAATATACAGCTTCTATCCGCCCCAGCACTGAAAACACAATTAAAATAAAGACATTGAAATTATTTATTTAATAATAAAAGTATCTTGTCTATATTTAATTGTGATGGAATTAAATAAATTTACCTGCAGTGAATGAGCGTGGGTCCTAAACATTTATCCAGAGTCTCTTTGTGCTTGACCTAAGAACAAATGAAAACATTATTTTTTACAATTCACTTCAGTACGTGCTCTCAGCTAAAATGTTGTGAGGTTACTTACAGTTGTATCAATCAGCTCTACTATGCCTCTCGTGCTTTCTGGAACAGCCGATTCACCTGATAATGCACAGCAAATACCATAGTAAAGGATTGTTTTTAGTTTTTATTACTTATGCAATATGCATCGATATTGTTACAGCTAGTTGTACTATACCTATTGGCCATCCATTGTACTGAAATTGAGTGACCAGGCATGAATCTTCCGCCTTTGTGACTGTAAACTCACGCCTGTAATAATAGGGAAAGCTCTGGCTTTGCATGTACTTGACTCGAATGTAATCATGGCTAGTTTCCTGATCCTTTTCAGGCCAGTAACGTGGGCATTTGTCTTCTCCAACTTCAGACAACATTACCACACTTCGAATATTGTGCTGTGAATACACAATAAAAAATTATTTTTTTCTCAATGTCGTTGATTGAAAAAGTTAAATGATGTAACTTAAATCATACAAAAATAATCAGTCATTTCTAAGCACTTTCATTACCTCAACTATCATACGCCAGAATTCAGCTACTGTAATGTCTAGCGGGTCCTGAGCAATAATAAATTGCTCTGAATTATCGTACCCCTGTAATACAATAAAAGTAACGCATAATGAGCACATGAATAACACTTACCCACAATACTTTTAAAAGTAATGTCTATTATTGTCGATAGAAATATGTTTGTACAGTAGTTAAAAGTTACCTCAATGAAACTTGCATTTATGTAGGTGCAAATTTCCTAAAATGAAAAAATTATTACGTATTACCATCCTTCTATTATTATCAAACCTTCATTTTACACACTGTGCTCCAACATACTTAAGTTTGAATATATTTTTGTATAATGTATTCATAGTATAATGTTCTGAAAAATTATACCTTATTCAGTCCCGGCATGGGTGACAAGATAACTCGCTACAATATTAAAAGAACACAAATTAAGTATAAAGTATCCACATCAAATTAAAATTGGATGTGGAGAAACTCAACAGCTTTTTATAATCTAAATATTTGCATTTAATATATTACATTGCGATCATATGGAATGACATTCTCATGTCTATTGCGGTGCCGATTTTCCTCTGACGCTGAAATACAACAAAAATAAATTCCATGAAAAATTGTGCGTGATGATAGTTTTGCAATTAAGCAATTAGCATTTGAACAAGTCAGATAAACTTATATGCAGATCAGTGCATTGTTTCTAATCGCTCGCATTCTACTATAATTAATTTTTTCCCAATTTTAAGTTTTTAATTCTAAGCATGCACAAAAATACACAAAAATCTTTTTATTACCTCCAGCAGAAAAGGGTTTTCTATCTTCCACAACTTGAGACAGTCTCTGTTAATGACAAATTACACTTTAATAACTTTGTAAAAATGATGGTGAGTATATCATGTGTCGTTGATAAGCAAATCATCATAATTGTAAATGAAAAATAACATACTTCAAATTCTTCTTGAATCCTGCTGACTGTCTTCCCATCTGGTACACTTTTAAGTTTTTCAATCTGGCTTTTAAGATCTGCCACAGCAACTATTAAAACAAAGAAAAAAAGACGATTGAATTAAATACCTTGTAGCTTCACGACAAAAACAAAAAAAATTATGCTACTGAAAAAAATATTATGGAATAAATCAAAAGTACGTGATTCTACTATCGGCTATAACACCCTAAAAAAGAATTGAATAGTTTTCATGTATTTTTAAAAAAGTTCATATTAAGCTGTTTTACAGCACACTCACTCTCTGTGTCTCCAAATAGTGATGCTTCCATCAGTGCTCGATAGATGAAAATATACTGTTTCTGTAATGATCAAAAGATGGTTTACAATTTGTAACAATCTACCACAATCATCTTGAACTATTTTACACCATGGGAAACTTACCAGTGACTGGACTAAATAGTTACGTTGGTGTCGAAGGTCACAGATAGTGTTGAAGATAGAAACACATCCTTCTTCATTGAGCTGTTGTAGAAGGGAATCCAAAGCAACCAATGTTCCTGTTCGACCCACTCCAGCGCTATAATTTTTTTTGTAAAAAAACAATGTTAATTATCTGCAAATCTCAGTTTACTTCATAAAGAAAAGTGAAAACAATTTAATAAAATGTAGACTGACCTGCAGTGGACTAAAATAGGACCCTTCTCTAATGAGTAAACTTCATTGAAACGTTTAATAAATCGAATGATCCCCACTGGATGCTCCGGGGCTTGGTAGTCTTTCCAGACCAAATAATGATATTGCTCTACTTCACGTTCATCCTTGCCAGCATCCCCACCATCGGGTCCATTCAATTTAATTTTCAAATTCCGAACCAAGTAGTCTGAGTGGAACAAATACATGTACGTCTTAATAGAGTGAATGGCAACA
This sequence comes from Arrhopalites spinosus, assembly GCA_034700945.1. NCBI lineage: Eukaryota > Metazoa > Arthropoda > Collembola > Symphypleona > Arrhopalitidae > Arrhopalites > Arrhopalites spinosus. The sequence continues at coordinate 72,599 of JAQIVZ010000139.1, forward strand.
TTAAATATTTTATTTACGAAAGAGTTCTTACCAGAATAGCGTTTTTCTCCCGTGTGGGTGACAGTAATATTGCCATACTCATTTGATCCTTCAGAAGGCCAGTATTTGGCACATTTTGTTTTACTATATTCCTCGACATTTGTCAACATCAACAACAGATGAATTCTCTGTTCCCACACCATTCTCCACCAGTCTACTACAGTAGATTCCATTGGGCCTAACATGTACAATATAATAACATGAGATTATGCTTGAATAAATAATAAATGACATGAAATGATTAAATCAAGATGTACGAAAATATACAAGTCAATCTTATATCATTAATACCTTGAGCGCATATAAATTTCTTTCTCTCTTTATATCCCACCACCACATTGGCATTTATATAGTCACATCCACCATCGATTGTGGAAAGCTTGACTCTGGTTTGGTCATAAGCCTTAATGTCTGGATAACGATTCTTGGCCACATTTTTCTCAGACGCGTCGGTTGTTCGATCACGGAATCGATCAGGAAGATCCTGAAAATGTACATTAATTTTAAATTTAAAGTGTGACCATGTGGGTGTGTAGCTACAATCATTATAGCGCAGGTACGGTCAATATATCAATATAGATGGATACTCAAACTATTGACAATGTGTGTTATTTTATAATCCAACCTCAAATTCTTTTTGAAAACCAACGTCCACGTTGTCATGTCTTGCTTGGTAAGCAGTAACAAGTTGTTCTTTGGAAATTGGAGGTTGATCTGGTGGAACCCCATTTGGTATTAAATGTTGACCACGAAGTCGTCGGCTGTAACAAAAACAAAATGTAAAAGTTATTGTCAAGGACTCTCACCATAATCTATACGATGCACATATTTACATATTTTATCGATAGTTTTTTGAAATTTATAAATTTTATGATGCTAACCAGAGCTGTTGTATTGAATGGGACAGACCGTATTCTTGGTCCCCGGGTTCTTTCCGTCTCCAACGCCTACACATTTAAAATTTCATTTTTAAATAGTGTACATGGAAATTGGCACGAGTTGATAAAGTGATAAAAGGGGTGGTAATGGTGTTAAAAGTACTTACATGACACACATTAAAGCCATAAAAACAAGTACCAAAGCCACTATCAAACTACCGATTATTAACATTTCCATGTTTTGACTATTTAAGAAAGTGCTTTCGATTCTGGCCTCGTAAGCCTTTGGTTGTAATTGAGGAAGGTAACGACTACACGATTCCATTTCTTGTTTATCGTTAATAACTGAAACCATGACAAAAGTGTAATAATAACCATGTACAGCTATGTGAAATGTTACATGTTTCAACTTGTATGTACATATTTTTTACCTATTGCACATATGAAAGCTGTGTAATTGCTCTCAGAATCCAAGGGTCCATCCTTTGCCGAGTGAAGGCCAGCATATCCTTGACTACCTGAGCTAGCATGTCTTTTCTTGTGTTTTTTAATATCAGTGCTGGAACTTGGATAATTTTGTTGTCTTCTGTACGAACCACTCACTCCAGCAGTCAAAGCTTCACTGGATGGAAAACATTTGTGACAAAGAGAATGTTTGTCTTCTTTGTAATTGTCTTCATCTCCAACCGTGATTTTCAAACTATATAAAATTAAAGATTTCACAGTCAGAACATTATAACAATACCAACCGTGGACTATTCTTGTATTGTGTTGATTGTTCATATAAGTAAAATTTTATAAAATAATAATAACCTGCTAGAAGTTAGCATCTCGGCAACATATGCACCTCCGGTGTCTCCAGTGTGAACATGATCATAAGTCCATATAGAGATTTGGTTGGGAGAGGTTAAATTATGGACTTTTTGTTTCTTTTGCAATCTTAAAACAAAAAAATACAATTGTAAGGTAAAAGTGATAACAACACCTTGGTTTAATTTCTTATTACAGCAAATGAGCAATATGTCCTTCCTCACCTTACTATAACCACACGAAAGCAACAGATTGTTCCATTCCGTTGAGAAATGGCTGGTAAAGATATCATAAAGAAAAACTTTTTGGTTGCATTTGTCACCACAGACCAGTTGGCTTTACTGAGTTCTTCAGTGTCCGGGACTGTGATTGGAGTTGTACAAGTCTTTACAGCGATATCACCACACTGACGAGTTCTAGTTCTGGCACATACACTATTTGAACACAATGGAAAAAAATTAATTAATATTTTATTTATGTACAATCAGTATTATTGTTATACATGTATTCTATAATGTAGACCTATGCTCCAAAAAAACAAGTCTTACCTCACTGTGAAGTTTGTATTTGGTGGTTGTCCTAAACAAAGATTAAGAGACAAGATTAGCAGTGAAGAGCATTTGCAATATAAAGAATACTAATCGAATTGTATGTTGAACCTGTAAATTCTTCTTTAGACCGACTAGGCAAAACTGTTCTCTCCAATGGAGCAAGGTTCTCCTTTCTCGGAGATCCATGTCGATCCAAGTAAGAGGCCTCCCCTTTTAATATAACGGAATATCCTGTGATGTGTCCTTGTGGATTATCTGGAGGTTGCCAACTAACTTTCACTGTCGCTTCTCTTGACCCTTCATCAAATGGACAGGAAACATTTATATTTCTTGGTGCACTAGATTTCCCATCAAATGTTACTGCAATCTGCTCATTTGATATTCCATCGCATACTTTTGTAAAACTAGAGCAGGCTTGAACCTATACAAGATAAACAAAATCATAAAATAGATCGGATGCTACGATAAAACCCATATACCACTTTAATGAGAAAAAACCATTGATTTCTCCCCTTCTGCTTATCGGAAGAGAATTTTTTTTTGTGAAAATTTTTATGGTCTTATTAATTATGTATCATAGTTGGACCTTAGTTGAGGCCAAAGTCTCTGACTACGATAGGTTTTTTTTGAAAAATATTATCCTGAATGTGTACAATCATAGTTTTAATTTTTACTGTACCTTGAAAGTATAATTCTTTCCTGGTTGCAACTTTGTGACTAAGTAAGGGTTTTCGAAAGCAGAGCGTGCAGAAGTCTTTCCATCCTCCGTCTTAACTGTTACATTGTAGTAGTGGTAATACTCTGAAACATTTTGTGGAATTTGCCAACGCAATGTCACTGATTCTGCTGTGACCCCATTGACAGCTATTGTAGGAACGAAATTTGGATCTGTTTGATAAACAAAGAGATTCATTGTAAAGTAAAGCAGCATTGTTATTTTAAACGGTTGACTTTAAGATACATACATAGTACATGTATGTATTATGTATTCAAGATAGAAATTACGTTTCATGAATAAAAGACATGCTCAATATTTACCTTTGGACATGGTCGTTACATTATCTTGTCTGCTGTCCTCAGATGTCCCAATGTCATTCTTTGCACTGATTACAAACTCCGTGTATCGAGTTTCTCTACTTAAATTCTGTAGCAAAAAACATTACAATTAGTATTACAATAGATTCCAAGACATTCAAAGATGATAATTTAAAATTTTTACTAACCTTTAGAATGTAGTGAGTTATATTTGGGGGATCCAGTACAACTTTTCGGACCTCTCCATCGCTCTCACCCTTGTACTATATAAAAAATAAAACTTATTACAAACCTTTTAGAGAACATGTTAAGTAGCAAATGTTTGGCTCAAAATTTCTTTCCCATTTAATATTTAATAAATTTAATTGTGCACATGTTTATATGACTAATTATTATTATTTTGATTTAAGAATATTAAGCTACTAATGGATCAAGATATAAGATAAGTACACTTATACTTTGATCAGTTTGACTAGAATGTGTGATAAGAATCATACAAGACATTTGGCATTTAAATAACACCATATAATCTAGATCTATAAAAAAATAAAAAAAGGATATTAAAAAAACTTCTTACACTCAGCGTTATATCCGTCAAGGGAGAGTTTCCATCATTTAGTGTCCAGTTTAAAAAAATACTTGATTCCCCAACAGCTTTTATCAAATGCAGCTTAATGAACGGATGGCCTACAATTAAATTGACAATCAATTAATAATACATTCCATAATACTTTCTGAGTAACCATAAAGTGTAACTGGAATAGTGCTTACTTAGAACTTTGAGATGAACTGCCTGGTGGAGGACATTTCCAAAAAAGCACGTAAAAGTGCCATTGTCCAGGTCGGTAACATTGACTATTTTGACAGTGGAATGGCGAAACGCTAATCCTGAACTGACAGGAAAGATTGTCACATATGAAGAGTTGGCTAGAGTCTGTACTCGATTACTTTCATGAGTCCAACTGATGCTTCCTTTTAATGGTAAAGGATAGCCTGGAAACAACAAATTATATAAGTTGAAAGTAAAACACAATACAATAGTAAATTTCATGCTATTCATATTTCTGAAAGAGCAATAAAAGTTTCTTTACCGGTCACATTACAAGTCATTAAGACCGTCCCTCCTTTCTTGATGCTGCCTTCTGATATTGCAGTGTCAATTTGTGGTACAACTAGAAAATAGGAAAAATCACAAAGAGTATTAGATATCATGTACCCAAGGGTCAGCAGGGTAAGCAAGTCTATGATACTACCTCACTCAAATAAATACATTAATGGCCCTTACAATCAAAAGTAACGTTGTGTGTAACATTGAGCTTTTCTCCAGAGATGAGTACGGCGGTGCATGTGTATTCACAAATATCACGTAACGACAGTTTTTCAAATTCCAAAGTAACTTCTCCCACTTCCTTGACGATTTTGAGTGTTTCATTGTCTCTGGACCACGAAATAGAAGAAATAGAGGATGAATTACCAAGACTAGCTCTACAGGTGACACGATGTTGTTTCCCTAACTCTGCTGTATTGTTAACGATAATTCGGAGCGCATTGTGGCCGCTACAATCTATTTAAAAAAAACAGCAAGAAATAAATCACATTTAAATATTTCATCAAACTCTGGACTTTTTCAAATCTTAGAAAAAATGAGTATTTTGACAGTCTATTCTAAATAATAGTAAATAATCACACAATGAATATTAGTAACTTGTTAAATAAATGAAAGGACTTACTTGAAACATGCAGGATTAAAATAAAAAATACGACGCCTATACTAGCATAATAAGTGGTAAGCCGATGGGGATAGTACTGTGATTTAATTTTGACGGTGGAAGGCATTTTTTAAAAATATTTCTTTAAAAAAAACTATATATCAATACTTGTTATACATTACAAGTCTCAAATGGTCATCGTCATGATTGAGTAGATTGACCAAATGATTCACTGAACATTACAAAAAAAAATATTTTCAAACAAGGAAAAAAATAATAATTTAAATAACTTTGGGCATGTAATTCTGAAGTGTCAGTTATGCCTGGGATTAAAATGACAGGAGACGGTAAACTTCATTTGAGTGGTCACAAATTGACAATTGAATGGTATGTACTAGGTTGTCCTCCAGTCTATGTATTAAATTTTCGGATCCGATTTTCGGGGAGATTTTTTGACAGGAGGGTTAAACAACAACTAAGAAGAACAAGTTTTTTCCCCTTCCTTTGATTTCTATAAGGGCTTAGAACGCAGGACAGGGGCGCGGGTTTCTGAAACTCCACAAGAATATTTTTCTGAGAACAGTGAACACTTTTCTTCTAAGAGTGTTAAGTTAAAATTAATTATCCATGCTATTTTATTTTAATTTTTTTTGCCAAAAGGAAAAGTTGAAGTGCACCACTGTGACAGGGAGGAAGTTCACAAAAATGTATAAAAATATCCACCAACATTTGATTCCTCCTCCTTCATTACTCCTTTTTCCTAAGCAAGCTAACTAAACCCCACACACATTGTGGTTTAATGACATATGTAGTTAACTTAACTTTGGATGTGAAATAATGAGCAGCTTTATTTTAATATGCCGAAAATTAATAAAATACGAATAATATATAATTTATTATCCACCACACCAACTACATGCATCACATAGACAATAGACTATGATTTCATACATTTTTTTAAACACGATGATAATTAAACACTTAACGTTTACTATATAATAAATACAATGTGAACTTATAGTTATGTACAGGCCATATGTTTTTATGGAATTATTTTATATATACCTTCATAATAAATTATTTTTAAAGACAGAAGGAAGAAATGCATACATGTAGAGTCTACGCATAGAATTCATGTTTATGACCAAAAAAATTCATTTCCAATGTGATTCTTGCACAAAGTATAATGATTACTAATAAGTACTGTAGTTCAAGATGAAGTTTATTTTTTTGGCAAAAAAGCACTTACATTTTGATTAGAAAGAGAGACGGAGGATAAAAAGTAAAAAGAGTGAGGGAGTTTTTAGTAGTAAACGATGAATGTATGTAAATAAGGGAGAAGAACCGTTGGAATTCAAAATGAAATACAGGGCAATAACATGGTTAGTGAACTATAGATGTATAGAAACATGCATACACACATTTAAGTATAAAAACTACACACTTTTCAACTTTTCATGTATGGGGATTTTTTCTTACCTGGGATGAACCTCTCGCTCAGACACTCACGGTCTCAAGTCAGAGTCAGGGGGCAGTTGAGATTGACCCTCTATAACTTTGAGTTGAGTAACAAAATGCATTCATGATACAATGACTAACTTTTTTACACTACAAACTACAACACAATCTGATACATCATAGTTATCATCACACACAACTAAAGTTGTTACTAAAGTTGAGCAGGTTCTTGACAAAAAATTATTCTTCCTCAGTCTGATTCAGAATTACGTTGGTGCTTCTTCTTCTTCATCCCCTCTTCCACTTCCGCCGGTTTTGCCAACTGTATACTTGTTTGTGTGCGTACATGCGTTGGCAAAAAATTAAATTACCACATCACACGTCTCATATATAGATAGAGTCAGATCTCTGACCACTGTAAAGTGTACAAAGTGTATCTATATCATTTAGTGAAAAATAATGAGTTTTGGAGGTGACCAGTCCACACTCTTATTGTCCTTACTCATCATCAGTGTAGGTGTGTGCCATGTGTTAGTGAGTGGACAGAATGTAGACGAAATTTTTTCATCCACTACGGAGCTTGAAAAATTATTCAAGGTGAATTTAGAGTTTCTCTAATCTTTAATTGTCATTTTTAATGCGATTTAACATGCTTATTACGTGAATGTGAATTTTTTAAAAATTTTAAAACGTGAGTATTAATTCTAAAAATGAATTTAACTCTTTTTCATGTAATTCTTCCTAGCATGAGACCGAAGTAGTGGAAAAACTTGAGGTAAATTTTTTAATATCAATTAACATACAGGCTACAAGTTCAATAGTTTATTGATAAAAGCCCAATGTTAATTTGTGACTCAAACATTGTATTATTTACAGGAGTATGCACTGGCACTTGAAAAGGATCTCAGTGTCATTAAAAAGTAAAAAAAAATGTTATTTATATTTTTACCTATACAAGTTATAGATAACTGATTAACTAGTAGATTAAGCAAAGCATGACAAACCATCTTCATCTTTCTCATCTTTTTTGATGGCTTTTTTTAAACATGAAAATTCAACTTTTTTTCTTCCTCAGTTGTGGTCTACATGCATGCATCATAAAGTCTGACATGTATATAATTTTTTAAAAAATATGATTGGCCTATGTAGGTACATTGATGATTTCAATATAATAAAAAAGCAAGGACAAGAAACAGACAGTACAGCAGTGGTAACCAATCCTTTTAATGCCTTCCACATTCTCAAACGAACAACAGTTGACTGGGAAGGGGTTGTCAACTCAATTAGAAATCAGACAAAAACAGAGGGTACAGCTCACAACATGTTTTTTTTGCCTCTAAATCTCTCTAGTCTCACCACAATCATAACTATGTATTATGTTCCATATAAAATTCCTTCCTTTTAGGTTTAGCTGGAGAATTACTAAAAAAGAGTGAGAAATTGCCAACATTTGAAGATTTTGTTGGGGCATCCATGGCCCTCATAGGACTCCAAGATACGTATCAACTCAATTTGACTGATGTTATTCATGGAAATGTCGGCACTGGACTCAACACCCCAGCCTATGAACTCTCTGGTAAAAAAACAAATTTTTTTAAAGACCTTCAGTCCTTCATATTTCTAACTATAAAATATTAATTTGCATAGAAATAACTTTAACATGTACAGTTAATATTTTACAAGTCAGTACTGAGATGTTCTTCATTTGTACCCAATATTTTATTATTCTACAATTTTCTTACTTTGTATGAGACTAAGGTAAAATCAACATTGTGCACAATATCAGCTACTTACATTAAAATTATACAGAAACGTGGTTCAATGAGACGTGACTGTCATACGGCATGCAAAAAAGGAATTTTCTCTCCATAAAATCCATACAATCCATAAGTCATGTACATAAGTTTAGCAAGAAAAATGTATTTTTTTTAGAATCATTTCCTTTTAAATAAATTTGCATGCGTGTACTATAGGCTGTGGGTACAATTTTTAACTTGGAAATTGCCACAATGAATGTTGAACTTGAGAAGTAGACTACGCAGTAGTAAGTTAACGATTGATAAATATATTTATTCATCCGGAGTTTTTTTTTCTGCTCAGTTTACATTTTGCACCACATTAGCCAGACGTAGTCGGCATTTGCCAATTTTATGCTAATCAAACCAACATACAAATGAACTAATAAAAGTACAAGATTCAAGTGGAAATTGGTAGAATATTATCCTTGTAATCTTGGCTTTCCACGACGGGGCTCTTTACAACATTATTAGTACCTTATTAGAGCTTATTCATGCAGTTTAAATTACAAGAATGGATAACAATGATTATCTTCAACTACATGACCCATGCCACGTTGTACTTTCTATTTGATTTTAACAAATTCATGTTCCTTCATTTCTGCACAATTTCTTTGGTGTCGTATCTGTTACATTAATGACTAGTCAACTTTAGCACAAAACAGTTTTCTTATAATTCATTTAATTTTAATTTTAAATTAAATTATGGGATCGTCCATGTCATTAATGAAGAGATGTGACAAATGATTTTAAGTGTCTAAATACTTTTCCATAAATTTAAAATCATTTTCTTCTCATTTGTTTTAATTCTTCGATTAGAATAATGATTACATACATTTCCTGTAAAAAAATGTCAAAAATTTCAAAAATACGATTTATTTAAAAAAAATTCACAGATAAGTATTTAGTATTTACACGTCATGGAAAAGGCCATTAGATTTCTCACTTTCTACATTAAATGATCAACACAAGTTCTACATACATATTATGTACCCATTAAAATAATAATTAATTTCATATTTAAATATCTTGTTGACAATGACATTACAGCTAGAGACTGTCTATTCCTGGGGAAAGCTGCATTTAATAAAGGTCTTTATGACAGAGCTGTTGAATGGTTGGAAACTGCTTTAATACGGTATTAAAATAATAACAATTAATATTAATTATAAAATTAGTCCCAATCTTTAATTTTACATTTATTTAAAATGTATTTAATTCAGGTCTGATGAAGAAAGTCGAACTTCTAGTGCCACTGCATCCAGAGACGAAATTCTTCCCTTTCTCAAGACGACACGTCGAGTGGTAAAATTTAATGATAAAAAAATTGCATAGAGCAAAATAATTAAGAACAATTAATTGGACAATGTGAATAGCATGATGAAGTCCTAGAAAAAAGGGGTCCCTCCGGAGAATCATGGCAAACATTTCCAACTCCTTTAAATCCCAAATTGGCAGGCAAAAAGAAATATCAAGGGATCCCCAAAAAGTACACCCCAAAAATATACAAACCCATCACTCCAACTGAAGAACTTGAAAATTTCAAAAGCCTCTGTCGAGATGAACAACTTCGTGTATGTCATCCAATTTAAAAATCCCCTTGACTAGTTTAAAAAAGTACCAAAACACACTGTTCTACTTGTACTAAAATGCCTTAATTTTTTACATGACATTGAATAGACACCAAAAATGGATGCGGTTCTCCGTTGTCGTTTAAGACGAAGACCTGGGACAATTTCCTTTCTAGCTCCCTTCAAAGTTGAAGAAAGATCGCTTGAGGTATGTAAAACAAGCTTTTGTTTATCTGTTTACGTTCAACGTCAATCTCATCCATTAGAGTCACTCTCAGAGGGTCCATCCGAACCCTCTGAGAGTTTTTTTTTAGTTTAAAAAAATGCTCTAAATATACCCAAAAATTTCATCTTTTTTTGTCCCTTTTCCACTCCCACATATGGACTTTTTAAAAATGTAATCTTGTGCTTATTCAACCGTCACTCTTGTAACTCTTTTTTTGTACAAAAACACATGCTATGAAACTATCCCATAAAAAAATTGAGAGCACATGATTTTAAAAAACAATGAAAAATTGAGATGAATTTTATGACATTTTAATTTTTTTGGAAAATTGTAGCCCTACATAATTCTCATCTATGACTTTATGAATGATGAAGAAATGAAGATTTACCGTGATGTAGCCTCCTCTCGACTCAAACGAAGTCTTCATCAAGGCAAAAATGGAGTTTATGTAGCCACAGACATTCGTACAAGTAAACAGTAAGTCAATTAAATTAATTATCTGCATGACGGCATTCTCAGTTTATCAAGACATCAACCATACCATTTTTTTTATTACATCTCTGTTCTCTCTTCATGGGAATTTTTATTTTTATTTTGAGAAATATTGGGCAATGTTTCCCATTATGAGGGGACGGAAAACATTTCTCAATCTTTCCTTTCTCAAAAATTATAATATTTTCTGTGGACACAGTGGAAGTACATGGCTGTTAAAAAAAGTCTAAAAATCTTTGTGTGTGTTAAAATAGAGCCTGGCTAAAGTTGGAAGATGATCCGTTGGTAGAGAAACTTACAAAGCGAATAAGCGTCTTAACTGGACTAGAAACTTTACCAGAAAATGAGGCATCTGAAATCTTTCAAGTGGCCAACTACGGTAATTATTTTAAATTTTATCCCTCGTTTAATTTAATCTCCCCCTTCCCTTCCTCTGTCTAATCCGCATTAAATAAATACGCCCAATTTAAAATTGAACTAAATTTACATGTTGAACAATTAGGAATGGCAGGTAGATACAGTCCTCATACAGATTACATTACTGGAAGGGATCATTTGCAAGATCCTTTGGAACGAAAGAGGGGCAACAGAATTAGTACTCTCATGGTTTATGTACGTCTCATTCATCTCATTAGCGCTCTACATTACATTATAATATTATAATTATATATTTTCAAGCGTAATATAATCAAATGATTGATTTTTCTAAATTTTTAGTTGGAAAATGTGACCGCGGGGGGATTCACAGTATTTCCATTAGTTGGGGTTAAAGTTAAACCACAAAAAGGAATGGCCGTCTTTTGGTGGAATTTGAGGTTTGCCATTTTGATTTAATTTATTATTAATTTGAAATCAATAAATTTTTGTCAAAAAATTAGGAGGGATGGTAGTGGAGATCCATTGACGAGACATGGAGCTTGTGCGGGTAAGTATTTTAATTGCAAATTAACTTTAAACATTATTTACTAAAATTTATTTAATTAACAAATTATTTTGAATTTTTTTCAGTTTTGTCGGGTGCAAAATGGATAGCCAATAAATGGATCCGGTACAACGCTCAATTTCACAAAGTGCCATGTGTCGTTGAGGGGAATGAATTTATTCAAGAAATTTAAACTACACCAAAATCATTTTTGGAAATTTTGATTTTAATCAAATGTCCATTAATGAAAAAGGGGATGGGGAATTTACCTCAAGATTCCAAACAAACAAAATGTCTCCATTTTCTCTCAGCGAGGGGCTGAGTCAGCCTCTTTTTAAGTGCTGGTGCATCTATAGACTGTTAATTAATTTACTATATTTTTTGTTATTGTTTATTGGGCATTTAAATATTATTGCTCTCATGTTATTCATTAATGAACTTTAATGTTAAAATATTTATTGGAGGCATTTTTACCTTCATTTTTGATGGTGACAAAAGAAAAAAAAAGTAACCTCGTGCAGCTCTTCTATGCAGTATACTTACACACATAATTCCAATTAGTGCTCACAGTCTTTTTTTGTATATTTAAATTTAATGTGAGATTATTTTCAAAAAAAGAAACTAGTCAATATTTTATACTTTATCACCCTCAGAGTAGCTCACGAGAGACTTGAAAAGATGAAATAAATAATTATTGAATAAAAAATTAATCGACACAGGTAGAATAATACTCAAACCTCAATTAAGGGTTAGTAATTCGTTAATTAAATACTCAATTAAATATAAAAAGACATGACAGTCTGACACTAAAGTACTGCTTGTTCCTAACCAACTAATAAAATGAATAAAAGATTTCCAACGTACACAAATTGTTCACAACGTCCATTTTGATTTTTATTGAATTGTCAACATATCTCTATTTAAGTAAACTGACCACGTGAGAAAAAAATGTTAAAATGTAAAACTAGAAATATTTACACAAAGATTTTTGACATTGTAATTTTTTTGTTTTTCCATACAAAGCAATTTCAAAAGGTCAAGTCAGAGAAGGCCAAACGATTATTCTGTAGATAACCAAAGGAAATTAAGTTAAACTAATTTTTGTGAAAAGAAAACGTGTAATTTATATTGGTAGAGGGGAATCATGATTAAATTTTACTGGAAGTGACACTGTCCTGGTGAGTGAAGCTGTGAATATGGCCGTCATCTTGTCTCTTGCCTACAATAAAAATATTTGAATTATATGCAGTGGGGGACAGGGAGGATTTATCATGTTGCTTGTAGCCGTACAATTATACTTAGAGGTAGCATTAAAATACTCCTAGTCCCAATTGACAATGAGTGAATTAGTAATGAACAAAAAATAAGGGACATTTCTTACCAATTATTCCCAGGCTATTTCCCAATCTTGATGTATTTTGTGCACTCAAACCCACTACGAGACACACCAATAACAAACGTCATTTTAATAAAAAAAAACTTACAAAATAAATAAGGAACTCATTACGAAAAATGGAGACTCACCACCAAAGGAACTTTGATTGTAAGGATGAGCTCTGGTTAAGGTAGTCAGTAACTGTTGGACGAATTTAATGGGAATCGATCCCGACGTAGAGAAAGTGTACAGAAAAGGATTTATGGCAGAATTTAATGGCAATACAAAAATTAACAGCCAAGAATGAATGTCCTCTATAAAAAAGCCACCAAAAAAATAACATAAAATTCACAATATTTATTCTATAAATATTTAAAAGGACATCAGGTACTACACTTACGGGGAATTTCATAGCCATGAAGAACTGCAATAAAATAATTTAAAAATATAATTTATTCTAACCAGCCTTATTGCATTTTTATGACCTTGTCCTTGATTAATTATAATTTATAAATGTACCTGCAATTTTAAATAGAATAATGGGAACCCAACAAAGAAAATCAGAGACGACCATGAAAAAGAATCGGACAGCCATTTCCATATCTCGAATAAAAATTGGAGTTGAGAGTCGAGTCTGACGAATGACCCAAAATAATTTTCCATAGGAAATGGAGATAAGTATCAAACTAAATTTGTAGACATTGAATTATTTTAGTACCATAGTCAAAAAATTAATTAATTCAAATTAAATAATAAATTTTACCAAATTGAATTCAGACCAATAAAAACAAATGCACTGTACACCCAACCAGTTGAAAATGGATCGTCCAAATGTAATGGAAAGCAAAGTCCAGAACTTCCATAGAATGACGTTTTCCCTCTCCATTGCAATACTAATTTACATAATATTCAATTAATTATAAATTAATTTAAATTAATTGCAATTCATTTTATTATAATGTGAGGAAAAAATTAATTTACATGGAGTCAAAGCTAGTGCAATGACAAAAATCCAAATTATGACCATGGAAATGTGGGCAAGATTTTTGCTCAATTTGGGGGCTGAGAAGGGACCACTAATGACAAGATAACGTTCCAGTGACATAATTGTCAGTATTAAAAGAGAGACCTATCAAAAAATTAAGACTTGTAAAATGATTATATTATGATAATTATATGTAAATTTTGACGATACCTCGCATGAAATCATGGCCAAAACTCCAATTGTTGAACAAAGCCAAGAGGACGTCCATAAATAAGCTTGTTGATTGTACACTTCCCTTGTCTCAATATCCTTGAGAGCCAGTACAATTAAATAGAATCCAGTCAGTATGTCAGCCCCTAATCAACAAATTATGGAGTCAATCTTGAATCTAGCAAGAACTAATTAATTAATAACTAATTTATACCTGCTAAATTGTTAATGAAAACATCCAAAATTCGACTTTGACGCTTACTGCACCAACGACTGACCATAACTGTGATATTTCCCAAGACTGTCAACACAGCCACTACCCAAATTATGAGACGGAGTCCTCGACCATTTAACAAATTCTTTGTTGATGATAGACCTAATTTTTTTTAATTGACAATTTTAACTTCTTTTTTTTTTTTGTTGTATACAGTTTTTTAAAAAAATTACCATCAGAATTTGGATAACATTTTGGGACGTTGGGAGTAAAGCGACAAAATTGAAATTTTTTGAAATGTCTGTAACATTAGAAAAGTTTGAGTTGAAATTATGAAAAAGTGAATGCAAAAAAAATAAAGAATTTGTTTGGCGTACACATATTGTAGTTTAAAGCAGGTAAAGAGATTCAGGTCAATATTTTCTATCTCAATTCCATCCAAATTTCTGTGACACAAAAAATTAAAATAATTAATTTTTTTATGAAATAGAGAATTGATAAAAATTGTCAATTAATTTTTTACAGTGACTCAAGTTTCTGGAGACTACAGTAAGTTGAGGAGGGCACATACTCCAAAGGATTTCCACCAATTACTCTATACAGGACAGTCACAATTTGTATTAAATTTTAAATTATAATTATTTTAATTTAGATAAATACGCTCTCTTACAATTTAGTAAGTGCTCCAAGTCCATAGAAAGTAGTTGGATGAATAGTTAAAAGTTTATTCCGTGATATGTCCCTGTTTTTTAAACATTTTAAAAATAAATGTTAACACATTTAAATGTACATGCTATTAAATAGAAAATAATTGCGTTTACAAATCTCTTAGTTTGGTGTTGTAACGGAAGGCTCTCTCATGAATGTAATTAATTTCATTACTCCTCAAATTACTAAAATAAAATAGAATGCATTATTGAATGTTTTAAATTATTAATAATTTGTAAAAAACCCCAAAAATATTTGAATTGTATTACAGAAACGTGAGATTTCTTAGCTCTCTGAAAAGTTTTGCCTCAATTCGCTTAATACTATTTCCCGTAATGTTCCTGAGAATTAAATAAATTAAATATGAAATGTACTTTGAAATAAGGCACTGCTTAAAATGCTAAGGCATAATGCTTAAAGGCACCGCTTACAAGTCACTAAGGACGGGAAGTTTCCGAAATTTATAATCAGAGAGATCCACATGATTATAAGAAATATCCCTAAAATTTTGAAAAATAAAATATAAAATAAAATAATTTAATCTTCAATAAATTATTTAAATAATAATAAAATGGATCATGTACAGCCAAATAAGAGATGGAAGGTTGGACAAAGATTCTTTGTCAATGTAATGAATTTCATTTCCTTGTAGAAAAAGCCATCTCAATTGAGTTAAATGACAAAATATTCCTGGCTCAAGTCTTCTGATCCCACTTTTTGGAAGATAACTTTATCCAAAAATATTAATCATTGTTAATTATCAACAGCTGAAACACTCCAAGTGAAAATTTTGCAAAGGAGAAAGTTGCTTACAGGGATCTCAAGCGTTGATTGTGTCGAAGTAAATCCCAAGGAAATTCCTTGGCATGTGGATGATCTTCTAATGTCCTGCAAATTAAATATTTTTTGATCCAAATAACTGTGTACTTGCCATTTATGCCTTTAAAAAAATTTTTTTAAATAATTAATTACAAGCTTTCCAGATTTGTCATAGACTCGGTGACATTATTCCAGCCGTAGTCTCCATGCTGGTCAAGTACATTTTTTAAGAGTCTAAATAATAAAAAGACCCAAAAACGTCAATTTTTACTGTCTCAATTCTATCTTGTACTTGTTCGGGTAACTCTAACTCACAATTTTTTGGTGTCTGGGTCAAATTCATTCCATGGAATAGTCGTCCATGTTTTATCATGACAGTAGGCACGATGACTAGACGTACAGACACAATCTTCCGGAATTTGAATCACTAAATAATTAATTTTACAAAAAATATTTCAAGTCTTTTTTCCTGGCTTGACCTTCATAAAAATTAAGGCTCAATGACTTAATAACCTTCGTGGTTAAGGTGAAGATATTTTATTTATTTATGATCATGTGGGAAAAAAATGAAGTATTAAATATTATGCACTATTGCACTCATTTTACATATCTCTGTTGCCATCAATATGCAAATTTTTCAGTGTAAATAAACAGTTCAAATTCATTAAGCGGAAGGTATGAACTCTCATAGAGTTGAAAATTTCTCGGATTTTTGTATAATAAATCATCTGCCAAATATGCCAGGTACAATAATATCAAAGTGTTTAGATTACTAGAATTGCATTTCAGTTTATAAACTGTCACTTACATCTTTTTTAAGTATTTTATACAAGACCCCCCACTAACTTCATGTTTACACAGAGTGAGAGAGAGAGAGATTGCACAAAAGAGCAAAAAAATGAAAGGACAAGGAGCTGGATAGTGTCGATAAATATTTATTCCTGTAATTATTTCCCTGTTATATTTTTAGATATTTCAAGGTAATTCAGACACCTTAAGGAAAAAGGTACATTCAATTATTATTTTTTTTAACTTTAACCTCTAACATCATTAAATATAAAGAAAAAATTAAGGTGCTTCAACTTACGACATGGAGCATCTTGGGCTGGTACTGGAGTAAAATTCTTGCCTTTACTTAAATGTTGTCGAAATAATATTCCAATATTTGTCAAATCAGCTGAAAAATGTTTAGCATAATAATTATGTACATAAATATTATACACCTGGTTCTAGATAGTTCAAGGACGTACAAACTTCATACATTCACATTTAAATAATGCAATAAATGAAAGTTCAAAAAAAACTATATTTTTTTTAATGAAAATGGGATTAAATATTAGGATATAAATGTAAAAGATGGACGTACCACATTCATGAGGAAATTCATCACTGCCATTTAGACAGTCATTCTTCCCTATAAATAATTGGAATAGTCATTACAATAAAAACATTAACGATTAATGGTTAATAATTACAGTATCAAAGTTCATTTTTTATCAACTTAGTTAGGTAGTACAGATATTAAATTTATGTACCGTCACAGAGCTTCTGAAAAGGGATACAACTTCCATCTTCATCACATCTAAAATGTTGACTCTTACATTCTACCATACAAAAAAAATAAATTTCTATTTAGTAGGTTGATATCAGTTAAGAGAAAATTAATAATTAAAAAGAAATTATCAAAGACTTACCTGTAGTCATCCACAAAATGTAGATAGCAACCACACTCACACTGACAACCAAGACGACGACACTGAGAAAACTAACAGCACATTTCATGATGAATCATGGACAAGAGCCGAATGAAAAGTGATTCTTTTTTTTTGCCCAAAAAATAATATTTGGGCAGACTTGTCTTGTTGTGGTTGGAGAAAGTTGAGAGAGAGAACGGTCAGAAGGAAAAAGTTGAGGAGTGTGTTGGTGGGTGAAGTGAGAGTGGGGATATTTTACTTGGTTATTTCACAGATTAATTTAGTTGCCTGAACACATGGTTATATCTATATCTACAGATGTGGCTGGTGGTGAACATGAGAGGACAACCTCACCTCAGTACAATTCCACTCTCATTGATTACCAAAGAATACCACAACTTTTCAATTAAAATAGCGCAATTCTCCCCGGTAAAATCCGTAGAGGAAATAGAATGACTTGAGATTACACACAATAATAAGGTACATGTTTCTATTGTGCCCCATCATTTAACACTCACCTCTCTCTCTCTCTCTCTCTCTCTCTCTCTCACTCTCAGAGAATGTGACAACACACGTTCTATAGGTGTGTGTGTGTATTTTATCCGTGTTTACTCCATAATTTGATATCATTTCCGGATCTAGAGCCATACAACATCTCATCATTTGACAAGTATCCCAACTCAAGCTAAAATTTAAGTAGAATGGCAATCAATCAATAATTAATTAGCTAAATAATCAAGTGGATTTAGAGATTAGAATAGCTTCCGCAAATATCCATATGTCCATATGTATAATTATTTATTTAATTGAATTGCTTCACTCAACCCCCTCCCCTCTTTTTTGATGATCTCGTAAAGAAAGTAGTTGATGGACGGAGAAAGTTGAGGTGTTGAATACTAAATTTGTGTATTTTTTCTCGAGTACTTTTCATCAAATAAATTATACAGAGTGGTCATTTTAAAACTAGTTGGAAACTTTCCCAAAGCTGCGGGAACATTTCCTTCCCAAGCAGCTCACGTGTGTCAATATATCGCTTTGGTTCTAGCTCTGGTGCACGTGCAACAGACAAAAATAACTACACTTTACAAATCGATTGGTTTTCTTTATTTTTCAAATACACACTTGACAAAAAAAATATTATGATTGCAGTTATAGAAAAAACATAAAATTAATAAAATGTGTAGGCAAAATTAGTACTCGACATGGCTACCATTAACCTCTGTACATTTTCCCAACCGTTTGATAACGCATTCACAGACATTACGACACATTTGAATTGTAATGGTTTTAAACTCATCAACTAGTATACTCATCTATAGTATCACGGTCTTTATTCTCAACATAATATTGTACTAGCCAAATTCGTTGTTCTAGTGTGAGCACCATTTTGAAATAATGAAATATTTACTACTGGAGCAACTTAAAGGGCTAACATTTGTCAATAACATTCACAACAACAGTTGAGAAGCCGTCTATAAACTATAAATTTAGATTTTTGTTTACATTTTGGGTCATAAAAAACAGACAAAATATAAATTAAACATGAGGCGACAATGCATATAGACATGATTGATATAGTGTGTAGTGACATGGTGAAGGATTAGAAAGGTTTTAACTGAATATTGTGAAGGGACAAGAAAGCAGTGTATTGTTTTACATGTAAACCAGAACAATCCACACTGGAGAGAAAGGGGGGGGGGGTAACATTTCCTCTATGTTTCCGTTCGGAAAGTTTCCAACTAGTTTTAAAATGACCACTCTGTATATTCCAATGCATATTATAGCTTTACTATAAAGTGAATTTCCTTCAAAATGTTTATTTTTATATGTACACAACACTAAAAAAATTTAATCATGACAAAATAAGACTTTTCGTCATGATCAGAGTTAAAGTAACCTTGTGCATTTTTTTATAAAAATAAGGAAAAACCAATCGAGTGAATACAAATGAGACTTTGATAGACTGAAAATTAGGATTGGGTTGTGATCTATGATAAAGAAAGAATGTAAATGTAATCACTAAAGGTACACTCTTGTCGTCAAGTAACTTTTTTTTATGTTCAATTCCAATTCTTCACTGTTTATTACATAACTTTAATATACATACAATGTATCAAGAGATCTACCATAAGCTATATATATATATATATTTATCTACGATTATTATTAAATTGTAAAATCAGAATAGTGTAAAAAATACAACAAAAAGCATTGTACTTTACATAATTATAATCACAAGAGTAGTCTAATGAGAATAAAGACATCTGGACGATGTAATGAGCGTTTTTTTGTAAGCATACAAAGTTGATAGAATGTAAAAAGTTACGAATTATTTTTAGTATTTATATAAAAAATGCATTACATTAATAGTGTGAAAGGACGCTTACACTTTCAATGTTACGTGACAAATTGCGGAAGGAATGTTACAAACGTCATCATGTTTTGTTATTATGAGGACAAATTGTGTTACAAAATAGCGTGGAAATATAAGTCAAATTATCTTAATTATTATTAATAATCATTCATTATTATTGGACTTTACAACTACATATTATATAATACATACACAATATGTAAAGCTCCATTCTCCTTGTTCACAACAATGACAATTGCATAGGTACTATTACCTATTCTTACTAAAAAAAGGAAGGAAAGAAGACATTGCACAAATTTAGTCGTTGTTTTTTAACTGTTTTTTTTTCGTTGTTCAAACAGTTTGTGTTGGTGCTACACAAAAAAATATTGATGTATTAAACTAATGTTATTTAAAGTTTCAACTAAGTTAACAATACAATCTCATATATCAAATATATAAGTATAATACAGGTACAAACATATGACATTTTTTTTGTTTCGTCTTAAACCAAGACTCTTGGTTCAAAAGTTAAAATATATAGAAATATTTGGTCGAAGATAAATCATGAATCATGAAATATAAGACATATCAGAATTTCCATATAATGCATGAGATTAAATATATAATGTAAGTTGTATATAATTTGTACGACAGAAAATAAAAGGATAAAAGAATGTATAATAATTTTTTTGTGTAGGCACAAAAATAAAACTTATTTGATTTTTATGGCGACCACACGTTTTGCATTACAACTTTTACAAAGGACATGACCATCTAATGGATAACATCCACGACCTTCGGCTTCTGACCGCAACAGCAGACCACAATCCTGTTGAATAAAAAAGCGTCAAATAAATACGATGCACAAAATAGTGTATGAAATCATACTAAACATTTGTAATGTGATAATGTCCACGGGGAATACACCTTTGGCAAAGGTCCTTTGCATATATTGTCATTAATGTCAGGTAAAAGCATTTAGAAAATTATTATATTGTCAGGCTCTAGGGTGTGCATATTGCAATTGCATATATGCAATTGCAGTTAAAACTGTGATGTAAAGATATCATCCACTGAATACTTTATCCATCAATAAAAAAAACAATGCTATGCAAATATTATGTACTCTACATTAAAGTTCAAAGTATTAGATGAATTTTTATACCTCGCATTTATAGCAGTTAACATGGAAACTTCGATCCAAGGCTACTACCCGAACTGTCTCTTCTTTACCCGGTTCTGGCATTATGGGTCGTTCGCAGACACTACATCTAAAGATGCATAAAAAATAAAGATTTTAGAGAATCAAAATGGGAAACAAAGCAATTCATAATTATTTATATTGACTTGATTTAATAAACTTACCGAGGTGCAAATTTTCTGTAATTATGAAACATGAAAAAGAAAAGTATGAATTAGATAAATAGACTTTCAACCAATGACAATATGCTAACTATTGTCTCTCGAGTACAAGAGAATAGGTATATATAACTTACGTATGAAAATCGTCAATGCAATAAATTTGGTTGGTGGCATCAATGGTAAATTGGATGCCCTCCAGTCGTTTGAAACAAATCACACAAGTAAAACAATGAGGGTGAAATGGACGTCCTATATGTCATAAAGAAAATAGTCACCGTTAATTATGCTGAAGCTTAACTTTCAAGCAATAAATTTTGTTACCATTGGCCCGCAAAATTCGATCCACAACTGCTTCTCCACACACACAGCATTTCTCAAGTCGACTCTGTTTAACACGAATAAAATACATGTTATCATGATTTTAAACTGCTATTTCAAATGTGCAAGAAATAAATAAAATGATAGGTATTGATTCTTTATCCTTACCATGTAATCTTTTTCACAGTAAGGCTTTCCGTCAACATGGTAAAAAAATGACTTCCCTTGTAGGGAACAATCGCAAACTCGACAGGTAAGACACCGGACGTGATATACCTAATTAAAAATGAAATTACTAGTTGTGTTAAAAGTTTTTTTCGCTATATAGCGATAAAATACCTTTCCCATTGCCGTACATCCAGTTCCTTCGCCCACAACTTGTTCTCCACAACGATTGCAAATTCCTTGATGAAGAAAAATAGTCAATTAAATTGGACAACAAAATAACACATGTATAAATGATTGTATATTCAGCTTACCAAAAAAGACTTCATTTTTACGTAGAGAATGCATGAGCAAATTAGTTAGTTCATCAATTTCAGCTTCTTTAGAATCATTTCCAAAGTTTCTCGGACGCTGTAAAGAATGACTGTTTGGACTTTTACTATTCATTGACATTTGAGAATCAGCTCGAGGGACGATGGGCTCATATAGACTTTCAACAACTGAAGATGAGCTTGTCTAGAGGTCATAAATCAGGAAATTGAATAAAAATGTAACTGATATTTTAATGATGTCTACTTTAGATAAAGGAATATATCAAGCATATTATGTTTCTTTTCCGTATAATGTCATTTCGAAAAACAAAATAAAAGACCCACCTGCGAGTATTGATACTCTGAAGCACTTTGTGCATAATTATTCGACCAAGGAACTGAATTTAATGTTCCCCGTAATTCAGAATAACTGGAACTAACTGGAGATGGTGAGATCGGGACATTGACCGGGGTGACCATTCTCTTCTTCTCAGGTAGAGGTTCACCCATAATTTATCAAATATTATTTTGGTCAAGTTTGAGAGAAAAAAGAATTCACAACTTTATTAATTTCTCTCTTTTTTCTTGTTTTTTGGGGAGAGTCTCATTCAAATTTCCAACCATATTATTTTTCAATGAGTCCCTTTATTTATGTTTTCCAAGAGGCTTCATGATAAATTGTCTGTTTTTTGTTTGTGTGAGTCAGGTTAAAATTACTCATTTTCGTTAGCCGGAACTTTAGGTCAAAATGTCGGGATGCTACGGTAAGTACAATTAACAATATAATAAATTGTTCATCATTTGATATATACATATTGCTAATGACAAGGGTCACAACCAGCTTGTCCTTATTATCTTTCATTTTCTTGGGTAAATAAACCCGTCTATTTGATTATAAACTGTTATTATGAAGTTGTCGGACAGTATAATTTCCCTACAATAATTAGTCTCCCCTAATTTGACAATAACTCAGTCTTGTCACTCTCTCTGAGTATATTTCAATTAAAAATTATACTTAGAAGAAACTGTTTAATATTTTATGTTAATTTTTTTTGTTATTTTGATTTAACAGGATGTATGAAATTTGGAGTGATGTTTGTGGCATCCCTCTTCATGGTAAGATAGAATTATTCAGTTGTAATGCCATTTCTTATATTTAGGTAAATGCCTCATAATCCTTTTATCATTGATGGGCATTTGTTTATTTATTCATTCTCTTTGTTTCTTACAGTTGACGGGATTGGCAGTTGTGGGACTCTCTACTTATTTGCTTTTAACACCCGTTGATGGATCATTTTCGGAGTTGACACAAAATGACGAATATTTGTACTATGGAAAAATTTTTCTTTTGGTTTTTGGGGCCATTACTGTAAGCATTATCAATTATTTGAAATCTAGCAATATTTACATAATGACATTGTCTTTTATTTAATCTATAAATTGTGATGTTATAGTTGCTGGGTGGTATTTTGGGCTGTTGTGGAAGTGTGAAGCAGTCTTCCGCATGCCTTAGCTTGGTAAAACTAAAATTATTATAAATTATAAATTCTTTGTTTCGACTACATTGAATATTCATATAATTTGTGCATATTTCATTGAATCATTTCTAGTTTTTGGCCATTGTCATGATTATTTCCTTGTCTGAGCTCGCAGCTGGAGTATACTTTTACGTAAGTTTCATGTTCTATTTTCTGTATGCTGATACATGTCATTGTATTTACTATTAGTAAGTAAATTGTAGTTAATTAATTATTAAACTATGTTGATGTAATATAGGCCCATCGAGATGAATTTATGGATTACTTTCAAAGCTTGATGAAAGACTCTGTGCAAAATCAATACAATCGGGATGAAGTGATTACGAACGCATGGAATTTACTGCAACAAGAGGTTAATTGACGAATGCTTTCTTACTCAAAAATGTATTTAAATTATGACACGATTGAGTTCATTGAGTGTATACCTAAATAAGTGCATCATTCAAGTATGTTTAACATACTTTTAGGTCAAATGTTGTGGAGCAACCGGCTACAGAGATTACCAGTCTTCTAGAGGTGGCATCCTTGATATGACTCTCAGCGGTGGTACCAACACAGCGTCTACATTTTCTCTTCCAATTAGTTGTTGTATTGACCAGGCATCAGTTCAATGTGACACGGATAATTTGAAAATCCCATTAAACGGAATCTCACCTGCCCTAGAAAACATCCACAAACATGTACGTTGATTTTTTTAATTTTAATTATCAGGAAGTATTCCAATAGAAATGTATTGATTTATTTGTTTTATTTTTTAGGGCTGCTCCGGAAAGTTGATTGAATGGTTGAATGAACAGGCATACATTTTAATTGCTACTCTGATTGTAGTGGGATCTATACAGATGTTGATAATCTTGTTTACTTGCATTCTCATTTGCGCTTTTCGAACTCGCCGAACCTACAAGAACTAGATATTTTCACAGCTACATCAACTGTACGGTTCTTCTAATGAATATAATCTATTCAAAATCTGGAAGAAGTCACTTCCTTCTTCATCTATTGTGTTTTTTCTCTAATCGAGTTTAACCAGTATATTATCTCTCTCTTCTTGTTGAACAAATCATTACACATGTAAGTCAGTCGTATTTAGCTTTTGAGCTTTCGTTGTTTTTTTTTGTTTGTTTATTGTCAACTGACCTTTATAATTATGATCTTCATAATTCATAATTCTATTCCTCTTGTACCTTCAAAACTTGTTCTTTTATTCATTTTAAGAGGTATTTTCATTAGTGTCGTTAAACTGACAAGTTTTTTTTTGTAGTTATAATGTTAATCGTCGTAGTTTATTTAGATGTAAACATTTTATATTCATTCAACGTGAATGTAATTTGCTACTTATTTTTGGGCTGAAAAAAGTAGGTTTTTTTTCAAAATGTGGTATGGGAAACCAAAATTCCTCTGATTCGAACTGAGTAACTTTTGTACATATAATGTGCAAGAATACTACGACAGCCAACATTGAAAGGGTATAAAATACAATAATTTACTACAATAGAGAAGAACAAAAACTCAAGTAATCAATGAGAGAAAATTTCTGTCCGGGGCCATAAGGAAGATTTTGTTGTTGTGACCATTAAGCATGACCATTAAACTCTTCCTCAGAAGCTTACCCATGTGAGATTATAATCTTTTCCATGTTGTATGATCTATATGTATTCATTTAGGTAGTTGTGTACATTTCTCTCTTGTGAAGCTATACCTACTCATAGTTATGATTCACTTATGATATATGATGACAAATTATATAATAGCTACTACTACTTGTAGGTAGTGTGTCCAATTTTACTACTCTTCAATTTTTATGGAATGTACATTGTTAATTGTTGTCCTCTGAGTTTGTTTCAAATGGTTGTTCTTGTCGTGAGCGTATTTATTTTCAAGTATAACAAAAATGTTGTGCATGTAAAATGATGACTATCATTATAATATACTTATAACTATTATTATGAAAAATGTGTTGTGCAGCCATAGTCGTGTGCAAGCAAACACACACACACAATAATAATACAATATATAACACTAGTGTTAATTGTAGTAGTGTTTGTATCAAAGTACCCAAAAGATGTTTTTCTATTATGACTCCATATTCTATTACAAATATTAATAGGTTACATAAAATTATATAATGCATTGGGGTTTTGAACAAAAAGCCTGAACTGTTCACTAAGATACAAAATATTTAATATTATATGATAGGCTAATAGGCATTTACATGTAATAGCTTTGAGACTAATGATTACTACATTATATGATTCTTGTAAGTTATATTTAAAACTTTCTTCAAGATCTGATGAGTACGCATTCTGAAAAAAATTGTACCGTGTGATGATGGTATTTTTTTAAAATGATTTATTTATTATACGGCAACCGAAAAAAACAAAAGATCAAAGATAGATTTAAATTTGTAGCTTTTTCTAAAAAAAACAAATCATTTCAATGTTATTTATATAATTTATAAACTAATAGTAATTTTTACTACCAATTGTGAAGCAACATAATTACTTATCGTTAGTTGTATGTACACGTACATGTATTAATTATGACTTTTTAAAAAAGAAACAATTTTAGACTGTGCTCCATCGTATGTTATACACCAGATAATATGTTTTGTTGTATTTGGTGAAGTTCATTTTACATAGCAGCTTTAAAAAACAGTGTTCAAATTAGTATGAAACTTTATAAAAATTAGTGTTAGGACTCCTATAACTTAGGAGAGGAAATCTGTCTAATTATGATTATGAAAAATATACTTACAATGTTAGTTAAATGTTAAGAAATAGTATTAGCGGCGCGTCATGATTCATTATATTATTATACTTAATGATTAATTATTATTCCTCTCATCAGTTCCTTCAATATTGTACATTTATTAAATTATTAAGTTAGTAGTTTTACATATTTTCAATGAAAAATTATACATTAGACACTAAATTTTTTTTTACATAAGTTAAGGTATTTATTTACTGCTGATTGATTATTTTCAAGAAAAGGTTTTTTTTAGTAAAATTCATGTCATACTGTCTAGAATATGTCTGTGTATTTAACTTTTGTAAATAAAAATAAAATGATTAATCTCCATATATTAATCTCCGTATATTCTACTATCCTTGTTAATCTCGTTTTTTTGTGGAGAAAATATTTAGTCATATATTTGACCATTGAAATGGTAGCATTTTTGAAGTTGGCGTACCACTCACTCACGTATGTACATATGCCGGATTCGCTCCTTTGCATTCAAAGAATCTCTTTGTATTGACGAATTAATAACCATTAGTGGAGAAAAGTCAAAATAATTGTGGTAAAGTTTTACTAACGAGTGTATTTGAATCATGGAAGAAACAGAGAGTGTTGGTGAGCAAGGGAATAGTTCAAGTGCATCTTCCGACACCGGGACCATGTCATCAAAGGGTCATGAAGAGGATTTTGAGAGTAAATTAGAAAATGACAAGGGCAAAAGATTTGACTTCTTGTTGAAACAAACTGAAATTTTTGGTCACTTTATGACGGCCACCGGCCGTGATAAATCCCCCACAACTCCACTAAAGGTTAAGGCAGGGGGGACCACGAAGGGAAAGGAGAAAAAGATTGAAGTCCGCCGTATTTCTGAAGCTGGAGATCATCGTCATAGAAAGACAGAACAAGAAGAAGATGAAGAATTATTAGCAGAGACCAATGTAAGTACCCTAAGAAAAATGTTATGACAAATGTAATCAAAGTTTGATTAAATGTAACCAAACATTTGAAAATCTTGTTTTTGCTTAGAGTATAAAGGAACTCCAAGACATTAATTCGTATTGAACCAAAACTCTAACTAAATGTCTGTGTATACTAATAACGTTTCTTTGATTTCCCAGGCAAGTCTCAAAACAGTTATTACATTTGACTCAAACCCTCCGTTTATAAAAAATGGTGAAATGAGAGACTATCAAGTCAGGGGACTTAATTGGATGATTTCTCTGTATGAAAATGGTATTAATGGAATATTAGCTGATGAAATGGGTAATTACAATTTAAAAACTATTATTAATCATTCCACACGATTTTTTTAGTTTGATGTATTGAAATAAAATAATTGACCATGCTTTACATTCAGTAAAATATATAACTTTTATAATACAATTTAATACATTAATACAATTATTAATAATTTAATGATGATTGTAAAAAAACCCTATTTCTTATAGGACTTGGAAAAACATTGCAAACCATCTCTTTACTGGGTTACATGAAGCATTATCGAAGTATTCAGGGACCCCACATTGTCATTGTTCCCAAATCAACTTTGGCCAATTGGATGAACGAATTTAAAAAGTGGTGTCCATCCCTCCGTGCAGTTTGTTTAATTGGAGATCAAGAAACTCGAAGTGCCATCATTCGAGATACATTGGTTCCTGGTGAATGGGACGTTTGTGTTACATCCTATGAAATGGTCATTAAAGAAAAGTCTGTTTTCAAGAAATTCCAATGGCGTTATTTAGTTATTGACGAAGGTTAATTTTTAACTTTTTCAAGTCAAAGTCAAATATTTTGATGTTCATTTAGTAGGTAGACATATGCAGTACTGGAGTCTAATTTCAAATTTATTTTATTTTACATAATAGCTCATCGGATCAAGAACGAAAAATCTAAATTGTCCGAATATGTTCGTGAATTTAAATCAGCCAATAGATTATTATTGACTGGAACTCCCCTTCAAAATAATTTACATGAACTCTGGGCTCTCCTTAATTTCTTATTACCAGATGTAAGTTTACATTAATATTCTAAACTGGTACAAATACATTCGCAGAAAGTTACATAGTACTTTAAAATTACTTTCTCATTTTGTCTTGTCTATTTTAGGTTTTCAATTCATCTGAAGATTTTGACTCTTGGTTCAATACAAATCAATGTCTTGGAGATAATGCACTCATTGAAAGGCTTCATTCCGTTCTTCGGCCTTTCTTACTCCGTCGTCTAAAATCTGATGTTGAAAAATCTCTTCCACCCAAGAAAGAATTAAAAATTTACGTTGGATTGAGTAAAATGCAACGTGAGTGGTACACCAAAGTATTAATGAAGGATATTGACATTGTCAATGGAGCTGGAAAGATTGAAAAGATGAGACTTCAAAATATTCTCATGCAATTGAGAAAATGTTGTAATCATCCTTATTTATTTGATGGAGCTGAACCTGGACCACCCTACACAACTGATGAACATTTAGTGTATAATTGTGGGAAATTGGTGATTCTTGACAAACTTTTACCTAAATTACAAGATCAGGGATCTCGTGTTCTCATTTTTAGTCAAATGACTAGAATGTTAGACATTTTGGAAGATTACGCACTCTGGAGAAATTACATGTACTGCCGATTGGATGGTCAGACACCCCATGAAGATCGACAAGATCAAATCAACGAGTTCAATGAACCAGGGAGTAAAAAATTTCTATTTATGCTGTCCACGCGAGCTGGAGGTCTTGGAATTAATTTAGCAACTGCTGATGTTGTCATTATTTGGGACTCTGATTGGAATCCACAAATGGATCTGCAAGCTATGGATCGTGCTCATCGTATCGGTCAAACAAAACAAGTCCGTGTATTCCGTTTCATTACGGATAATACAGTGGAAGAAAAAATTGTGGAGAGAGCTGAAGTCAAATTAAGATTGGACAAGTTGGTCATTCAGCAGGGACGTTTAGTGGACAGCAAAACAAATCAATTAAATAAAGATGAAATGTTGAGCATGATTCGTTTTGGAGCTGATCACGTATTTGCATCCAAAGATTCGGAAATCACGGATGAAGACATTGACTCTATATTACAAAGAAGTGAAACAAAGACGGAACTACTTAATCAAAAGCTAGGATGTCTGGGAGAGTCATCCCTCCGAAACTTTACTGTGGATGCACCAACAGAGTCTGTCTACAAATTTGAAGGGGAAGATTATCGAGAGAAGCAGAAAAATTTCATAGGACATTGGATTGAACCACCTAAACGAGAGCGTAAAGCAAATTATGCTGTAGATGCATATTTCAGAGAAGCCTTGAGAGTTTCTGAGCCAAAAGCACCAAAGGTACACAGAATATTTAATTCATCCACGAACTAATACTAGGCACTTTACTTTTTTCTTATAAATTACAAAAACTGAAAAATGTAATTTTTAAATTAAAGCATATGGCATAATTTTCTTTCTTTTTTCAGGCTCCTCGTCCTCCAAAACTACCAATTGTTCAAGATTTCCAATTTTTTCCTCCAAGATTATTTGAACTTTTGGATCAAGAAATATATTTTTATCGAAAAACTTTGGGTTATAAGGTAATTTTTTTCCTCCTTTTTTTCTACTAGTCATGGTTTCCAATTTTTAAAGATTTTTTTTCTCCATATTTCATATCATTGAAAACCTCAATTACTACAAATAATTAATTTTGATGTCTATTTTTTTACATTTAAAGGTTCCAAGAAATCCTGAACTAGGAACAGATGCACCAAAAACACAAAGAGAAGAACAAAAGAAAATTGATGAGGCCCGGCCACTTACAGAAGATGAGCAGAATGAACGTGATATCCTATTAAACAAGGTACATAAGACAAAACTGTTGTACTCAACCCAATTAACCTTTACGATACAGAATTAATTTTTGTTGAAAAGACTGTGTGGGCCCAAGTAAATATGGGGAACCATGAGG
>JAQIVZ010000140.1:0-101501 GCA_034700945.1 Arrhopalites spinosus
ATAATTTTAATTAAAATTTCCAAATTTATCATCTCGACACAACTCACCTTACAGGCACATCCTTTCTGCATTATTTGAGCCCTTGCGTAGCCCGTCAACTCACAAAATCCATCTGAACAATAAACTATGGGATGTGAGTTCACTTGGGCATTCCCCAGAACAAAATTTGAATCTGTAATAATTAAACAATGAAAAAAAATTAAATTAGTCGTTAATTAATTTTTTTTATCAAAACAAATTTATTTATTTTATTTATGACTCTGTAAAATAAACTAATTTTTGTGTGATATTTTATCATTAAATAAAAAACATAAAATTTTCCACACAATTTTATCATTAGGCACGTGCTCCCACGTACCTGTCCCCCCTCTTTCTTTTATGTATATAAAATTACATGTCGGTTGATTGGCCACAGACAAAAAAAAAGTTTTTGTGTCCACAATCAATAAAAAATAAGTTTGTCGACTCCATTAAAACCACGCCTTTTATTGTCTCTTAAAAAACTTTTTTTGTGTTTGTTTGTCAAGACACAAAATCAGGGGAGCCTAATCTTATGTAATTCGTGTGACAACTCTCACAAATTCATTAATAAAGAAAGCTACCTCAACTTTCACCAAAAACCACTCTTGTCTCCCACTCTCTCATACATTTTTTTGCATGGAGAAAAACTAACAAGAGAAAAGAGAAAGTCTCACAATTCCCATGATTTATACTTTTTCTCCATTCATCTTTATTTTTGTCAACAAAAAAAAACTTAAATCTCTAGAGAGAGAGAAAGTCCTTTGTTTTTGTTATTCAAAATAGTATAATACATTTTAATTCACAATTAAATCAAACTCGCCTCGCCCTTTTAATTTATGACAGTTTAATTTAAATTCTATCAAGGTAAAAAAAAACGTCACTAATTGAAAATCAAATAAAGACGAGAAAAAATGAAAAGTCTGTAAGATCCTTTCTCTCTCTCTCTCTATTTTTCTATTGGTGAATTAAATTGAAGGTAAAAGCTGGAGTGGTTGAGGGTTCTAGTAATGTGATAGGTTAGCCTTAATTTGTTTCTATCCCCAATCCTTCTTCCTGTCCCTTACCTTCCTGGATGCATATGTTGGTTAATTAAATTCTAGAATGAAATGGCTGGAAAATAGATGAAATTTAGGACAAACGACAGACGTTGTAATTACAACACGTTAATTTACTTTTCTCATCTTCAACCCCCCCCCCCCTCCCTCCACCTTTCCCTTTTTCTTTCTTTACACACTCAAAACTGTGTGTGTGTGTGTGTGTGCTCTGCCTCACAATCGCCGGAAGTAATGAAACGTGGTGAGTCAACAGAAAAAAAACAGACAAGAATCTTGTCTTCCTTCTCTTTGGAGAATTTCTTCTCTGTTCTGTCAGATTTATTTATGGACGTTCCATTTTGGGGAGGAGAAAGAGAAAATGGAGGGGAATCAAGATGAGATAAAATCAATAAATAGAAAAAAAATCGTTTGGAAATGGAACAATAATTTAATTTGATGTAATGACCTCTCTCTCTAATTGAAGAATTGATGAAGGTGACTTTAGAAAAAACAAAAGGAATTTTACAATAGAGAATTTAATTGTAGAGAGAAAGTCATAATTTTCTCAACTTTTTCAATGAGATTAAATTATTAATCTCTTCATTTTAATTGAATCATCCACAATAGATTTTTAAGAATTAGAGAGAGAGAGAGATTTCAAATCTTTCTTGTGTCTTGAAATCACATTTTTCAACAGATTTCACAGAGTGTAAGACATGAAAATGGGCTTAAAGATCAAAATTTTTAGTCTATTACATCATGTACATATACGCAAGTCATTGAGATGAACGTGAGTGACTTGAAAAATTATTATAGAAATTACACATCCCTCCTTTCTCCTTTCTACCTTGAAGAGAAAGAGACAGACAAAAAAAATCATCTGCATATAAAGATATACCTCAACTCTCAAAAGTAAGAAGAAAAAGATGAGAAAAAAAGTATAAAGAATTCTTAGAAAGCCTCCTGCGACGCTTTCCAATTTATTAGCAGCGTCTCTCTCTCTCTCCGTTCCAACTCTGACTTTCTTTTCCCTCCTTTCTCTATTTTTTTCCTTTACTTGCTTTTTTTTCTTGAGAGAGAGAGAGAGAGAGAGAGAGAGTATGAAATGCATGGAGTGAAAGTGAGAGAGAAATTTTTTTTTGGAGAGAAGAAAAGAAACGTAAAGCCTCTGCTGCCAGAACACATCCATTTAAATTACGAAAAAACTTAGAATGTCTTACATATATCCTTGGGTTCAAACCCTTTACATTATGATATACACTCGACCTCAATGTTAGAAAGTAGTGAAAGTCTACATTTGCATCTACAATTGCTATTAGCTTCTTCTTCTTTTATACTATGGGAGAAAGACTATAGACAAGACACTATCCTCGTGTCTTGGGTAGAATGTGATGAAAGGTTCAAGTCATGGAAAAATTGAGGAATTTTTTCTTACTTTCTCTCTCTCTCTCTCTCTCTCTGCATGGTAGAGAAATTCCTACAAAATAATATACTTTTAAGCTCACATTTCCTCCTCAATGAATTTTGACAGCTTCTTTCCCTCTCCCCTACCTTTCTCTTGAAAGTGAAATACAGAAAGAGAGAAAAAAAGAATGAAGAGCTTTCCCCAATTCTGATTAAAATGCAAAGCCACTTGCCCGAGTAATGTACAGAGAGTAAAAGTAGGGGCGGGGGTGGATGGAAAAGGAATGAAAGCAGATTCACTTCGTCGACAGGAGGAGGGAAGAAGAGGGAAAAAAAAGATGAAAGATTTTGAATCGATAATTTTTTGGTGATGTCATGTGGAATATTTGAGTACCAGTAGCTATACTTTTTTTTCTGCAACCTCAAGAATTTTCTCCCTCTCTGCTTGTCCTTTGATTCTAATAGAGTCTAGTTCACTCGTAACTTGTAAGTGGTGCATTGTCAACCTTTGCTTTCTCCGTATGTACATACCTCAGTCTCCTATCTCTTGTCTCCTTATTGCTATTGACATTTAAATTCCATTGTCTCGACATCCTACACACAGAGAGTGTCTGCCATTGTGCATAGCTAATGGCATCTCCACGGAGAAAGTACACAGGGGGAGGGGAGTACAGGGCCTGTGTGGGTAAGACTAATAAGAATTCATGTTCCAGTCAACCTCCAACTGGATCATAATATCATCATCATAAAGGTAGGCCACGACACACAGACACAGTCTCTCTCTCTCTCTCTCTCTCTCTCCATGGAAACTCCCATTGGAGTCTCTTTTTTATACATTTTGTGTACTGTCTAATGACATGGGGATGAAGAGGGGCGGCAACTCAAATGCCATTGCCACTTAACAACCATTCTGCGTTCAAATCCAGCTGGGTCTTCATTCTCCGTCTCTCTCTCTCTGGTATGAGCAAAAGCCTCAATTTTACACTGAAAAAAAATTTCATCCTTTCTCCATGAAAAAGAAATTGCTTTCACTATGACAACAACTATGAAAAATATTCTCTTTTTTTACTTTCTCTGGCTTCAAGACTCTAGGACAACCTGTTTAATTCAACATGAAACTCTGACTCTTGACAACTTTTATTTTTCTCTACTTTCCTCAAAACTCCTTGGGGCTCTTTCTCTCTTTCTTTCTCTCTCTCTCTAATCTATTCCGTCTCCGACCATTCATCATCCCTCATTAAAAGTCACAACATTTTTGATAAAAAAACATTTTTTTTCTGACTCTCTCACGAATTACAGTCGAGCTAATTACTAGAGAGAGAGAGAGATGTAGGGGGACTATTGACTTTCTCTTTTTTTATGTGTCTTTCTCTCTCTCTCTCTCTCTCTCTCTCAAAATTCCTTTTTAATCGAAAGGGGGGAAGGGAAGGATCAACGGCCTAAATATTTTTCTTTGACATGTCTCACTGTCCTTTAGCCTGTGAGTTTTGTGAGGAATTAGAAACTTTAAGCTTTGTTGGTGTTCCAGACAAATGGAAGAAAGGAACGCAATGAAAAAATTAAATTTTTTTGTACAGATAAACTCTACCAAAGAGAAAGTTTGGCGATGAAGATAAAGATGAAGAAAAAATGGAAATTTGAATAAAATAATTGGTCCTACGATCATACACATAAAGTGAATAAACCCCCACAGAGAGAGAGAGGGAGAGAGAGAGAGAGAGGAAAAGGATGAAAAGAATAAAATAAAGAAAACACAAGGAAACGCGATGAAGCAAGAGAAAGAGAGAGAAAGTAAGCCATCGAAATACACAAGCAAAGAAGAGAAAATTGAATAAGAGAATCCCTGAGAATTCCAAGACAGGACAATAGAGCCAGAGACACAGACAAAGAGAGAGAGAGCCACAGGCCATGGGCTTAGGCACAAGTAAAAAGAAGTTGAATTGGGAGCAAAATTTTTATTTGCCGATGAAAGAAGAACATGGAATCTTCATGTTTTCTTCTCATCTCATCATTTTGACCATTTTAAAAATCCAATAAAGACTCGTCAATGTTTGTAAACCATCTATCATTCCACACACACCTCACACGCTTCCCTCCCTCCCCCCTCCCAAAATTCTGTCAAGACGATAAAGCATTCCAGGTAAAAAAATAAAGTATTTGTAGAATGGGAATCAGTAGCACAGTAAGAAAAGAGCCTACATTTTTTATCAAGTATAAAAAATGGTTCAAATCCATCCCACCACATCAGTACTATTGAAAAGAGAAGGAACGTACAAGAGATTCAACATTAAGAAGAAGCATTTATGGGTAAACAAGGCTGAGAGAGAGGGAGAGAATATTGAAGAAGCTGTAAGAAGCTTAGAGAAAGAGGGTAAACATTCCCAAGGAAGGAATCCAAACATTTTTCTTGTGCTTCTGCTCTTGAAGGGCGACAAGGACCTGCCCATGACATGTCCATAGTCCAACTACTTGGATGTACATAGTAATGACCGTGATATTATGACAAGGACCACGGATCACGTCCAACTTTCTCTCTCTCTCTCCCTCAATTTCCGTATGAATTCACAAGTAGCATGATATACTATATAAACAAACAAGGGAAGGAGGAAGAAGGGGGAGGATTTCAAGATTGCCAATGTGAAATGGAACATTGCGTGGCTAGAAAACATGAAAAATTTTGGGGAGGACAAGTGTACAACAAGAGAAAAACCAATATATTCAGAGAAGCTTAGAATCCATGAGAAAAAGAATCCCATTGCCCATTTCATTTTACAAAATTCACTCCATGTACAGATACATACAGTACATATATAGCATGAGAAGGGAAAGGACAAGTTTTTGAGGATACGGATTATTTTTTCCTAACCAATGTTGTTGTTGTTTCTCCTCCTCCTTCGGACTTTCTCTTTGGAGAAAGTTGAGGCGTTGACGGTCTTCCCGTGACTTGGAATGTCTCATGACATTTTTTTACGTTTATTTAGCCTCACTCCATGGCATACTAATGGTTGCAGACACGGGGCGGACCTTATCTTTCTCTCTAATCGCATTGCATAAGCAGAGAGACAGAGAGGGATATCAAGGAAAAACATCTGCTTTCTCTTCATCCCTCCCCTGGCTTCATCTTGAATCAAACCACTCAACAATCTTTTATATTCCAGTTGCTCTACTCGACTCTGATTTTTTTTACTACTAAATATGTAGATGTATACCGTATACTGAATAGCACATGTACATCCCTTGAAAATTCATGACTAACTTTCTCTTTCTATCATGTTCACACAGGAGTGAACAGAAGAGAGGAGAAAAAAAGAGAAAATAAAACTTTTCTTTCTTGTTCCTCTAAATGTTTCAAACTATTTTCTCTGTATACTCCACTTAGTTAAGAAGATGAGGGAAAGCTTCTGTCTAACATGATCAATGCCCCAATTCTATCATCGTCTATTACTGCATCAAAAAAAATATCTTTAGCCCACAAAAAATATCTGCATCATTTCCTCTTCCATCTTGTCTATTCTCTGTATAATCTGTACATGTTTTTTTTACTGTAGTGAAAGTTTCTAGCTACAGGTTTCAAAATAAAAATTCTGTACACACAAAAAATTGTTCGAGACGATAACAACTTTTTTTGGTGGAGAAAGCGTGGAGGGGGAGGAAATGACCGAGAGATAAAATTCATTGGTCTATTTTTCTGCCTAACAAAATATTTCTTGAGGCATCCCCTCTTACTCATCTCTCATGAGTAAAATATTTATGCTGATAGAAGAAAAAAAAACAAAATATTTTCTATTGCAGAAAATGTTTTGTCAACTTTCTCCAGTATAAAAATTTCCAAATTTTTTTTGTATAAAAAAACAATAAATTATTCTTCCAAAATTCAATAAAAAAAAAAGTTTACACTAGACGTCGACCCAAATTGTGAGTTGAATTTATCTTTTGTATTTTGTATCAACAAAAATAATTCTTTTGTTGGTTGGATGTGAAATGTTATAAAAGTTTTTTTAACTTTTAATTTAGTGTGTAGTTAATGTAGAACAAAAGGAAATGTAGAAAAATGGGGCTAGAGATTTTATTGACAAGGGAGAAAGTAGGTTATGTGTGTGCTTCAAGTTTAAAGACATGGGATAGTAATGAGATTATGATTTTCGTTGAGTTATAAATGAACTTTCTCTCTCTCCATTTTTACACTTTCCCAAGTGACATCATTAAATCCCCGGGCTCCTCACCCAAACTGTTATCAAGCCCTGATAATCCTGGGATTAAAGGGAGAGAGAGAGTTCAAGATGAGTTTTCACTGAGGCACAGAGAGAAAGAGAGAGAGAGAGAAAGGGAGCAAAATTGCCGGTAATTGTAAGTTGTCGACAAAAAAGATGGGATCATATTGATTTATAGGGAGGAGAGTTGAAGTTGAGAGAGAGAGGGTAAAATGTAGAATTGTAGACTTGGATTTTCCACCGAATTTTGATGAGATAAAACGCTCACTCCTCTCCCCCCAATCCCCATGATGGTAGTGGTGATGCACACACGATTAAAAGTTGGGAATATAACCAGGTGCTTCAGTGCCCCATACACACAGAGAGAAAGCAGAGGGGGGGGGGGGGAGTTATACATTTGGGAATGAGACATTTGCTTCCCCTTGATTGCTCTCTCTCTCTCGTCGATCATCCAAAATTCTCGTGCTCCTCATCTCTGTCGACTAATAGTCGAGAGCAAGTTTGAGGAGAATTTTGAAGAGAAAGGAGGATTCATTTTGAATGTAAGCTTTTATTCTTGGAATGGGAAGACATTTTTGATAGAAAATCTTCTCCTCTGGTGTCGTCCAAAAACTGAAAAGTTTTGGTGTATGCTTTCTCTTTCAAGGAATATACATTTTTTCAAACTTTGAATGAATATCTATATAGATACTACATAGGGAGTGTGGTTTTGAGCATTGAAGCATTTTATAAGTGTTTCTCTATTTCCAAGAAATTTTGTAGAGTTTTTGTAATGAATAGAAAATTATACATGGATTTATTTCCTCGTATTTTTCTTCATGTCCTAAAGTCTCCACACAAAAAACTACAGAAATTCTTCTTTCACAAATGTAGACATATGTTATGTATAGCATGCTCATCACTAATAATTATCTTGGACAAGATGAAAAAAATATACATATTTTTCATAGGTAGGCATAAGGAGTCTTTTTTGAGAGAGAGAAAATTTTTACAAATAATTACATGCTCCCACTCTTTTACAGTGCACCCAAATCTTTTTTTGGAGATGAATTTTGGAAATGAAATGAAATACTTGTACCTACTGTTCACTTTATTTTTTTTCAATATGATCTACTTTCTCTATTTTTCCCGCCTTTCCTTTCACAATTTCATTTTCTCCTTCTCCCTCTCTATCCTTCTCATTTTATCTTTACTTTCTTCTGTCGTTGACAAGTTGCTCTCTTTTTTTGAAAAAATATGCTACACTGCGCTTTTAAAAGTATGAGTCTTGAGACTTGAGAAAAGTGGGCAGGATTCCGCACGACTGGAGTAATGATTGTAGAGGGAAAAAAAATCTCAAGATCAAGTCTTTCAAAGGAATCATGGGAATCATGTTCAAGTCTAAAAGTGAGATGGTTTTTTAGTCGTACAGCCAACCTCCCCAACTCTTGAACTGTCTTGCTTGTACTTGTACATCATCTCATTCCCGCCCCATCATCATTGGAGGGGGGGGGGAGTATCATTTGAAGGATTTATTATCGCTTAAAAAAAGTCCATTATTATTTACTGGAAATGCAGTTGAGAGAAAGCAAAATAGAGAAAGCTAGGAGGAGGAGGAACGTGTGTACAACAATATCCTGGGTGGAAATCCAACGCCATTATCTTGTGAGACCATTACGATGAACAATTGTATTATCCCTCCCGTCATTACTACAGATACCCTTTCTCTCTCTCGCTTTCTCTTTTCTTCTTAGTACGGGCATGGCATTGTATTACCAACATCCCCCATCCTGTTTTTTTGGTAGGAGGCCAGTCTCTACGTGACATGATCGAATGCACTACGATCAAGTGAATTTCTATAACTGGAGAAAGTGCTAGCTAAATAGAGAGAAAGTTGGAGCTGTTAGCGAGAATTGGAAAGCTTTTTTTATATGACAATTTTTGTATTTTAGCTTTCTCTTGTTCTTCTTGAGGCTACAGTACAAATCCATTAAGGAACCAATGCCATGCTCCTCGTTGACATGCTTCAATGAGTTTTTAATGTATGAGACAATGAATGGAGGTCACCTTAGCCGTTATTCATTTGTTGTGGGTTTTCAAACATTACTTGTTAGGTTGGAGAAAGCACATGTTTTAGTGACTTTGGTTGTGACAATAAAAAAAATAATTTTCATTTAATAACAAAAGCAGTCCCTCTTTAGACAAAGTCACCCCGTTAATTTTATCTTGATGAGAGAAGAAAGTAAAGTTAGGAGTAGGAGAAAAAGAGGAGAAAGTTGACTAAAGACAATTAATATGTATATAAAAAAATTTGCATTATGTATTTCCACAAAAACATTGTGGGTTAACGTTGTAAGTTGCCCATAGTTTTTTTTTACTTTTTGATTCTTGTTTGACAACCCAACACTTTCATGTATATTTTATCATTTACTAGTCACAATGTATGAAGGCATGGACATAAATTCAATAAAGTCAACATTTTTCATACAAGAGAGAGAGAGAGAGAGGAATATCTGGGAGGGGACACAGGAAGAAAGTAAACTAGGCATGGGAGGTAGACACGATGTGCCTTCCACCTCTAAAAAACTTGCTCAAACAAGTTTTCTCTTTCTTCTTTGTCTATACGTACATGTATGTACATAACTTTCTCCAACAAGTTTACATGGGCAAAAGAGAAAATTGTGTGAGAGTGGGAGAGAGAGGAAGAGCGTCAATGTAAATAGAAAGGTACGAGCTCGGCTTTCTCTCTCGTTTCCTCCAAAGAAAATTTACTCTTTTTTAAGGCCATGTACAAGAAAATTAAGTGCTGGCTATTAACTCTCAGCTCAATCTACATTGCCTTAGAGTGACAATGACTTGGGGAAAGTCTTTGTCTCCTCTTTTTCTTGCTAAAACCAAAGGCATGAATGTTCGTATAAAATATCAAGTTGAACAAGACTTCCGCTCATCCATTCTCATTCCTACAGCTCCCCCCCCCATTCCCAAAGTCTCTTTTCACCTTGTGTGTCTTGTTTCACTTTTTCTTTTCCCTTCCGCCTTTCTCTTTCTCTTGGGTGAGACAATGACCTATTGTGGAGACATTCCCTTTAGAATGTTTTGTGTCTCATATATTTTACACTTGCAATTCTTATTATTCCTCTACCCACATTATCAATTTTCTCCTTGTCCCCTTCCCTGTGTGGAGAAAGGCATTGACAAAAAAGAGACAATACAATAAAAACGATCATATCACACACACGCACCTTTCTCCTTACTCCGACCTCTGTAAAGGGAGTTTTGCAAGAAGAGAAAGTAAAAGAAAAAAAAACTTTTTCAAATTTTATTCTTATGGGCTTTACTATCCCCTCATGGTCTCTCTCACTTTCTCCACACAGAAAGTCCGTCTAGTGACAATGAGGATGGGGTGAGGACACGTATGTGTGCCATTTATTTTATAGATTGATCCAAGTTTTGTGAATATTTTTATCCATATGGAGGCATGTATAGTTAAATCATCCAATAACAATATGGAATTCACAATTTCTTCAAAGAAAAAAAAAGCTAGGCATAGCAAAAAAAAGATGGAGATGGGGACTTAATGGCACTTGAAATCTATAAATTTTGTAAACTTTTATTTTCTATGATACTCCTCCCATGTCTTGAAATATTCCACACGTTCTCATTCCACATTCTACTCTACATAAAAAAATCATTTGAATGACGCAATGGCATGGCCATAAAAGAAATATAGAACAGCTACAACTCGACTGGTTCAAATGACATACATGATAATTACACATTATCTCCCTGTTCTCCCCACCAAAGTCCTTTACAAGTAAAAGGCTGTGCCAAAGTGTGGACTATTTCTGTTTATATTTATTCACAGTGCGTGTGGCTCGTGTATTAGTGCGTGTTGGAGTCTCATTATGAGAGGCAAATCTCTCTCTCTCGTTTTTGGGTAGGGAGGCTAAAAACAAGGTATAAAAAGCTATTAGGGATTGTAAGGAGGATAAAGAGCATGAAATTATTTATACCACACCTCACACCTCACACCACTTTATCCTATTAGAGAGAGAATCTTTTTTCATTAGGGAAAAGGGTGGTTACATGTTGCTCAACACCAACCCATTTCCTCTCTCTCTATTTATGACCAATTATAAGTATTGTACAAAGTAATTAAACCTGACCATTCCCTTCATTTCCATTTTTCAACAACTTGCATTCACTCACGTCAATTTTCTACTTGGCAGACTTTCTATGTACGCCATTTTCATTTTTTTCTACTTTCTCCACAGTAACAGGTTCTAGTTTTTTTTGTACATTTTATGAAGGGAATATTTTTGTTTTGAAACAAAGAAAAGGTTACTTTCTCTCTCTCTCTCTTTCACTGTGCAGGCTAGATCCACTGTAAAATTACAGATACAATGAACCAGTGAATTCTTTTGCCTAAATGAAGTGCCTTTCTACAAAGAAAGTTTTTTTTTCAAAAAATATTATATGTACAACTAGATTCTAGAGCCACAGCTGCAGCTGGGGCAATAATTTTTAGACAAGTAAAACAGTTTTTAATGAAAGGGTTAGTAAATTCTCACGTCACTCAATTTTGACTTGATAAAAAAATGTCACTCAATTAAAACAGAAAAAAATGAATTGTTCTCGAGAGAGAGAGAAAGCTGGACTATATTTAGAAACAATTTGAATGACAGATAAGGCGAGTATCAAAGAGAAAAAAAATTCTTTTCTCTCAACTCAAAAAAACGGTGCTACTCCTTTGAATACTTGAATGAATTGAGAATCGATTAATCTTCGTTGGGACATGGAACAGAGAGAGAGAGAAAGTCTAGAGGATATTTGACTTGCATAGATGTACATGTACAGCAAAAGAAGTAGGGGGAGGAGAAAGTGGAGGGGGGGAGGTTGAAACTTGTTTAAGTCAGAGAACTATATATTGGAATTAAATTTTGAAATGGGCGGAAATTGAATGAGAACAATGAAGCAATTTATTAGAGCTGGGGGTGTGGGAGGAGGAACTGGAGAAGAGAGCTCTCACCTTTATTACAATGAATATACTCAAACTGCCAAAGAACAATTGGAAAATGGGTTTGGATCGATCATATGACATTTCACTCACGATCACAGACTCCATTAATTTAACTCGCTTGGTTTGTCTCCCTCATTTTTATGACTATCTTGTTTTTCTCTATGAAATTGATGAGAGAGAAAATGATTCTCACAATGACTTTCTCTCTCTACAACTCAAATGGTCGTTGACGTCTAAATAAAATTGACACAATTTTTATTTTGACAAACTTTCACAATCCCTTTCACTTGAAACTTTTTTTTTGTCTCTTCATGACAGTAAAGGATCAATAGATAAATGATGCGTTTTGTCTTCAAAAAAAAACTGTGCGGAGAAAGAAAGAGAAACTCCATGTCAGTCAATTTGAAATTTTTTATTGTTAAAATCAACTACAAAACCCCCTTTTTGTCATTGACAAGTCAACATTTTTCCGTACAAAAAAATATTACAACTGTCCCCTACTGATTTGACGATAGACAAGAGAGAGAGAGAGAAAGTTGTTTGTGTCTCAGAAATGGAGGTGTGATGTGAGGAGAAAATAATGCTAAAATCTTTTCTCCAAAAAAATCCATATTTAAGGAGGGGAGACTATGGGCTTAGGATTTGAGGTGGGGATGGGATAAATCATAAGAAAAAGATGTGGTGACACATACCAAGT
The DNA here is from genome assembly GCA_034700945.1 of Arrhopalites spinosus. NCBI lineage: Eukaryota > Metazoa > Arthropoda > Collembola > Symphypleona > Arrhopalitidae > Arrhopalites > Arrhopalites spinosus. The sequence continues at coordinate 12,367 of JAQIVZ010000140.1, forward strand.
GAAAAATTGTCCCATCACTTGGCTTCCCCACACGTAGTTTTCCTTGGAAAAAGTCAAAGAATTTTTCCAAAAAAAAAATATCTGCTCACTTTAAATCAGAGCAAGGGGCTCGGACGGTTGAGTGGGGCTAAAAAAAGTAGGGGAAAGTTTGACATGTCAACTTTGTATGCCTACTTTGTTAGGATGGCGGAAAGTAAAAGTACAGAGGGAGAAAGTGTGCAAGTTGTCACAATTGGATCAACGATGCAAAGTTGATGTCATGGAAATGTTGGGGTGAGATGAATGAATGGGTCATGTCAGGCGAGCGTGGTTTTGAGTAATGATTCTCTTGAGTGGAGTAAAGCCCTGTAATATTTACACACTCATCTTGCAACTCACCACAACCACATCAATCATCTCTCTCTCTCTCTCTTTCTCTAACTTTCCAACTCTTAGCCTCTCGTCCTCAATCCCATTTCTTCTCTGTCCACATTAAAACTGTACAAGAAGCAATTTATTTCAACAATATCCCATTATCCCATTTCTCAAGAATTCTAGACCATCTTCTTCCCCCCCTCCCTCTCTCTCTCTCTGTGATTATTATATAATTGAATAGGTTTTAATTGTACAGAGATTGAGATGGAAAGATGAAATGTTCCATTTTATTTTCCCCTCCCCCTCAAAAAAATTGTTCGTGAATCACCTTTGAGCTTTTTTTTATATTTTTATGAGATCGAGATCATCTTTGGTGGACAAGAGTTAGAAAGTAATGAGGATTGGATAAAAAGGAAAGAAAGAAAAGACGAGAATTAATATGATGGTCAAAGGACTCATCTTTTTTTTGAAAAGGAACCAAGTTCACAGTTATCAAAGTGAGGCCTTTCTCTCTGTGTCTCCAATCCAAAAAAAATCTCTCGACTCTTTTCCTTAGGGCGGAATCAATATGGACAATACTGATACAAAATTTGTGTCGCCTTGAGCTCTTCCCAGACAAATTATTGGTCAAGAGCAACTAGCAGGAGATGAGAGAGAAAATCGGATGACGAGACAGGACACAAAAAAGTTGCTCAATTTCTTGTGTCTCTCTTTTTATTTTATTTTTTTCATCAAACTTGACTCTAACCCTCCAGCTCTTGTACTGGTACAAGTGGAGAGAGAAAGACTTTATTTCTATTGGAGAAAGGGCATTGACAGTCAACTATGAACAGAGAGAAAGCGAGAGAGAGAGACATTGTAGATTTTGTATAGAGAAAGCCATTGGCCAAGTATATCTTTTGATAATCTCTGAGGTGGAAGGATTTCTCCTCAAATGAGCAAATTTGATGACAAACAAGCAACTTACACAATTTTTTCTTCTATTTTGTCTTTGTAGGTGTGTCCATCTCATCTTCTTGATCACTCACCGATCTAATTTACTTATGACCCCTTAATTCCTCACCACCTTTCCTTTTCATATTTTTCTCAGCTTTTTTCTCTTTCATATTTTCTACAGCCAGTCCCATTTCTCACCACAATCAATTTTCTCTTTGGAGAAAGGCATTAAAAAAGGAAATGAGGATTGTTTGTACAAGCGTGTAATTAGTGAATTGGTGACAAGTAAAAGAGGAGATTTATATTTACTTTCTCTCTGTCAATCCATACACTTTCCACCTACACTTGGTGTGAATCTTAAGCTGAAGTCATTTGACAATGGTTAGTTGTATCTATGCAATTATCCCCCATAAAAAAAGTCGAGGACGTGGCTACTCATTCACAAAGAGCGTTGGCATATCGACATTGAAACTTTTTTTTGTGTCTAGAGGGAAGAACAACAAGGGCAGAGAAATACATACCAACAAAGATTTATATGGTACACCCATTTTCCCAATTCTACAATGGAGACAGAGAGACAGAGAGAAAGTTAGAAGCTTTCCAAAAACTTTTTTTCTGTCTCGCTCCAAGTTGAGAGTTGGACAGACAACAGTTTGGAATCTAAATCCGAATAGATTAACAACAAGAGTCTTGCTAAAAAAGACCCAAGTTTTATGTTTTCCACCTAAAATCCATTGGAGGAAACTAAGGTCCTTTGACTATTGGCTATATATTTTATACACTGATGTACTATTGTTCCATCAACAGGATACAAATATGTGGACGTGGGAAAGGAAACATGTGATTGTCTCCAATTTCTATCTCGTTTTCACTATAAATTACTTGCCTCTCTTCCTCCCCCTTTTGCTTTCACTTTCACACTGTGAAAGTATCGACATGTCTAAAATCCTCAATGTGTAGCTGAACACATAGAGTTGACATACAAGTTGGTTCAAGTATGTGGAGTACAAGCTCATCTCTCTCTCTCTCTCTGTGAGTTGTGAGTTGACGTTCATTGTACATGAGGACACTGGGCTCTGGCTCGGTCTCTTTAAGTTTGACAGGGAGATGAGGAGAGTAAATATTTTGGAGTTTTATACGAGCCGGAGATTCCCGGGTAGTCCATGTAGCATTGACTGTACTGCTTTCTCCTCTCCTCTCTCTCTCTCTTGACTAAACTAAATTCCCGCCGTCTAAACGGGGAGTAAATAGGAAGAGACATGCACTTGTATTAATAAATCAAGTCTCTGCATCCTTCCTTCACACGGGGCATCCTCCACTACTAGTCGGTCGAATAATGTTACATGTTTTCAACTTTGAAGAGTGGAACCCAAAAACCTTTTTGAGACTTGCAAAATATCCAATACACAAGACCAAAAACCCAAGTAAGTACTCGTCTAGTCTACTCTTCTCGTACTCACTCAGGGAGAGAGTGAGAGAGGAAACTTTTGAGCTGTAAATTTAGTTAGATCAATAGAGAGTGGATGCTCATGCATTATGGAAACGTCGCATGGAGCTTTTCTCTCTCTAATTGTATCCTTGGGTCTTTTATGTGTACAAGTTTCTCTCTCTCTCTTTATATATCTATAAATCTATACAGATTTTATTTGTATTTAGGACCTCTCCACATTTTTTACCATAATCGCCTTTATGTACAATTCCAATCTTCCACTCTTTTTTATACACACAGGGCACACACACACACACACACTCTCTCTTAACAAGGGAACAAAAGGATATAAACTCACGCTCACTTTTATTCATCTTCTTTGACCACCATCCACTCCATGAACTTTCTCTCTCTCTCTCTCTCTCTCGCGTAGTAGACAATCTCAAGGATTCTTATGGAAAGAGGATAATTCACTTAAAAAAGCTACAGTCGAAATGTGAGATGGTTGTGTTGTTCAAATTTTGATCTTTCTCTCTCTCTCTCTCCATTTATCATTCCTGACATGACAAAAAAGAGGTAAAAAGGTTTTCTCTTTTTTTTATTATACAATTCCCTTGATACATCCAAACGTCAACTACATATTTTGTACTCTTTTATATATTCTGGAATTTAGAGTGCATGTAATTTTCATTGTACACAAAATAAAATAAATTCACAAAGAGAATTTTATTATTTACAATAAAATTTATTTTTAGAGATATTTAATTTCCTCTAATAATTAATACGGAAAATATGCCTCTTCAGTCAAGCATAGGAAAGGAGGTTCTTTTTGAGAGAGAGAGAAAATTAGAATAGAAATTAACATATGTTTAATATTCCTACAAGCCAACTTAATTAATTGACCATACATCGATTAAATAGTGTTCAAGGTCTTGAGTCAAAGTCAAAAACTACCCAAGCGACGTAATGGATATCTTTTCCCTTTAGCTTTCTTGCGCAATGAAAACTTTCTCTTTAATTAGATGGAGTCCACTCAAAACCTCGATCACTAGTTCCACTTTCTCTCTCTCTCTCTCTCTCTCCCTCATATCACATTTCAATTAATTTTGGTTCAAACTCATAAATATCCTACGAGGCGATTTTCTAAATAAAATTGTAAATTAAACTGTAGAGTATTTTTTTCAAACCAAATATCTCAGCTGGAGAAATTTCCCTAGTATTAAATTTCCATGTAAAGTTACTCAAGGTATAAAAAAACAGTATTGTGGGCCAATAAACATTTTTTATGTCACAATTTTTAATGGACTTGATTCCAATGGGATTTAAAACCTTACTTTTGTCGTTTTTCTTTTGCGGTGTAAAATAATTTTATTACAAGGGAGGGTTAATGTAGTGTCAACTTATATATTTTTTTACAGCTCCTTCTTTTAAGGGTCGTCACTTTAACACCATTTTATTGAACAACTCTCGCCATGTATTTTTTGTAGCCAATTTCCATTAAAAAATTTAAAACTCTCTCTCTCTCTCTTTGAAAGATGAGATGGAGATGAGGATGACAAATGTTTATGATGATTGTACAGATTCTCAGAGTAAACAGCTGTGTCATTTTTTTCTGAGGAGAAAGTACACGAAAGAAAATAGAATAAAATATGCCACTAATTTTCTCATTACTTGAACAAGGTTCAGGAGACCAAAAAATGTCAAGATTTTTATTCTATCTTGTTTAGTATCATTTATACAGAGAGAGAGAGAGGGAGAGACTTTCTGTCTCGAGTGAAAGTCAAGAAAAATACAATGTAGAATGGAGGATGGTTTGTCGAAGCAATTAGGTGAAAAGGCTCATCGTACATTATAACAAGAGGAGGAGGAAAAGACAGAAAAAAGGGGGGAGAGGAGTGTCATTCAATTTGGAAAATAAGAGTTGCTGAGAGAAGGATGGGAGTGAGTCGTTGTGGAATCAAAAAAATACTAAGAAGTCTTATCGTTAGTGCTCGCTGGTTATTACTTTATACTATTAGTTTCAGTTTCGAGTAAGGCGATTGTGTTGAGAGAAGAAGAAGAAAAAAAAGAGAGAGAAAAGTCGACTAGAAAGAGAGAGAGAAAGAATAAACCAAGATAGGAGAAAAGTAAGGGAAGATGCTCTAGAGAGAAATCTATTCATAAGAGAAAGAGAGAAAAGTCTATCTCCTACTTTTAACGCTGTTCCTTCCGTCACCATGGCAAGGCTCTACATCGATCCAATCCTCCAACTTTTTTTTTCTTCTTCTTTACTCAACAGCTTTCTTTCAGCTCTACAGATAGTCCCTTCACAGCCAAATTTCCGCCCGAATTCAGTGAAAGTGAGTCTCAACCAAAAGAAAAAGGGGAGCCCTTATAATTTTTTGTAATGTGACTTGAATCATGTGTATTTCCACTCATCGTACTTTCCCTACTTTTACTTTCTCTTCCCCCCCCCCGGGGAGGAGCTCTCTCTCTCTCTTTCTTTGTTTGTAGCAGGGATTGGAGAGAAAAGAGGGCAAAAAAATTGGGAAATCATTTTGACTCTCTATGGATATACGAATTGGGAATAAAATAGCGGTAAATAGCTTTCCTCTGACTGACAAAAAAAAGAGTGTAAACTACTCAATAGACATTTTTTAGGAATAAAATTTCCATTCTAAAATTGATGAAAAGTATAATGGGAAAAAAGGGAGGGGATTTAACGTTGATCAAATAGAATGAGAAATTTCAACGAGATGAAGGAATCTTCATTTCTTCATCCTCATCCGCATCCTCATCTTCCTGGCGAAACAACCAAGAGCGAGGGAAAAAAGGAAAACCCCAGAATATTTATTTTTATTCTATTGTACATATGTATATTATGTACTATACCATACACAGGTAGGCTCAAGTGTCCCATCGGAAGCTGAGAACAGGTTTTCTCCTCCAGGTCAATAATATTAAAGAGAAAGAGATTTGAGTACATAAAAGGAACAAGTGGGTGACTAAGTGTTGCTCCTTGAACATATGGACGAGATTCTTTTGGGTGATTTATATATAAAAATATATGCAAAGACCTAGAAAATATTTTATTCCACTTTCACTTCCACAAAATATAGACAATCTCTCCATCTTATCTTGAATCCCCCTACAAAAAAAGCGTTTATGTCGAAACAAAAAGAATGAGGAGCATCAAATGCACTTTTGACGTCTCCTCCATTCTTTTTTTTCATTTCAACAAAAATAATATTTTTTTGTGCTCTGTTTTCTGTAGCCATTCTCTCTCTCTCTCTGTGGAATGATGTTCCTCCCTCAAAAAGACCTCAAAGAGCTACTTACACGTTCCATGAACAGTAAAAAGAAAAGTATGCATTTACAAAAAGAGAAAGGCAAGAGTAAAAGTAGATACTCAAGAATTTATATTCACTTGAAAAATTGTACAGTGTGAACAACATGGCATTTGTCTTAGATTCTGAGGGAGTGAGAGGAGGGAAGAAAAATAAATTTCAAAGGAAATGAACAAAAAGAGAGAAGAGAAAATGACAGAGACAAAAGTTAGAAGAATCTCCGAAAAAGAGGAATGCCTTTTTCCTGTACTCTCTAAGAATGACTAAGAGTGAGAGTGACATAAAGAAGAGAGAAAACTTTGAATTTTGCACCAGCTTCAATCTTAAATACAAGAGAAAGTGAGAGAAAGGGTTATACAATTACCAACAAAAAAAGAGAGAAAAACATTGAGCTCAGCTCAACTCTAGATATTCTTACAGTAGACAGTAGACAGTGAAAGCAAAAGGTTTTTTGTCATGTACATGTTATTTATTACAAAAGAGAAAATAAGAATAAGGTATATATCAAGACAAGACAATTTTCTTTAATCGACTCACAACAACATTTTACACTACTCTCTCACTTTCTCCAATCTGGAGAAACTTGAACTCATGTACAAAATTTCTAAAACTCATTTTTTGAAAGGGAAGAATTTGAAAAGAGAAAGGAGGCTAGACGAGACACGGAGGAGAAAGTAGATGTATAGTCGATTTTAATAATAAAGGTAAAGTGCGTTTTTTTTTACATTCAGGGAGTAATCTTTAGGTCGGCAACATTTACCCACGTTATTATTCCGCCTCGTTTCTCTCCCGCATCATCACCGAACGTTGATGGCACGCACTAGGCGGTGGAAGGTAAGGTTTTTAGATATGGATACAAAGTATGTTTGTACATGCAGAGAGAAAGGAGGAGAAAGGAGTCATTCCTTTATGCTTGTGAGAAACTACTTAAAGGAAACATAGTTTCACTCAGATTTGTGTACAAAAGAAAAAGCAACTTTCTCTCTTCTCTCCTTGTTTACTATTCCCTTTTCCTGTCTACCAGCTGTCTCCATTCTGGGGCATTACCAACCTCAACCTCTTCCACTTGAACAAGACAAATCTACATTCTCAGTTTGTGAGAGAGTTGAAAGAAGAGAAAATATCAATTTGACTAATGCTAACTTTATGATTCTCCCATCCCTTTCTCTCTCTCTCTCTCTCTCTCTCTTTCCATATCTTTTTCTCTCTTTTAGCTATGGACCATTTAACCATTTTTTTTCTCCATTCCACTTGAAATTTTTAATGAAATTTAAGCATATGTACAACACACTTGTATTGTCCTCCTTTTCTTAAGTTGTACACTGCAGACTTTCTCTTTTTCTTGGGGTTGTGAAAGAGAGAAAGCTAAAGGCTAAAGTGAATTAAATTTTATAAACTTTTTAATGGTACATCGTTCTTTTTCAAATTTGTACAAGGCGGTGGGATGCCAACGTGCGCATGAACTTGTTGTTGAACCAACACAATAAAAATAATGTATTAACTTTAACCAAGGTTACAAGAATTTTGACATTCTCCCTCTCTCTCTCCCTAGAAAGTAAAGAGAGAGGCCCTACAGGGATTCCTTTGATAGTGTAAATGTGTTTTCTCTTTCTATTCCACCCACGTTGTCTAAAAATTGATCAAGCATTTGGACTCAAATTTGATTCTGAGAGAAGAATTTGAGAGAGAGTGGAGCTCTGTTTACATATTTTCTATTTGATGATTAACAAGTGTTTTCCCACGTCATGTAATTTAATTTGGTAACTGTAAGAGAAAAAGGAGGAAAGGGAAAGGAAAATGGACGAGAGATGAAGTTAAGGAGAAAGTTGGGAAAGAAGATAAAATTTGAGCTGTTCATCTCTTATCTCTTTTTTTTTCTCTCACATGCAGTGTGTCATGGGAAGACAGAAATAAAGAAAAATGGTATTTTATCTTGAGACTCTGTCTGAGTGGAAAGACAAGGAAGCAACATTTTCATTTTGAGGATTCACAAGTCACATCACTGTCATTCTTTCTCCTTTCTCTCTCTCTCTCTTTCCCAACAGACAACAGACACACAATACATCTCAACATCACAATGACTTCATGTCTCTCTCTCTACCTGCTCCCATTCTTTTTCTTTATTGTGCCCAGGAAGCTCAATGACAATGTCCATGTGAAATGTCATGATCAGGACCACGACGTTCCGTTTCCTTCTTCATCCACATTCTTTATTATGAAAGAATGAGCATGAGCAGAGTCTGTTAAATTCTTTTTTTAAAAAAAGAAAAGAAAAAGACACAGACACCCAGTTTTATATATTATGTGTGTATGTGACTTTTATGCAAAAAAAGAAAAGGAGCTGGAGGGCTGAAAGGCTGGAGGTTGAAACGATCTTAAGTTTTCCATTTTCCCCATGATTTATTTCAGGTCAAGTACGTCACATAATAAATTGGTAAATGTATGTATAAAATAAACATGGAGATGGTGTAGAAGAGGGAGATAGTAGTGGAGAGAGAAAAAGAGAAAATTAACATAGTTTTAATTTGTGCATAGCTCAAAACTTTGTTGGTTGAGCTACGTGTAGACCATTGTAAAATAATATGGAGGGAGATAAGGAAAGTCACTGAGCGAGAGAGAAAGGAAGAGAGAGAGAAAGTTGATATGAAGATCTTATAATATGCAACAAGTATTTGCTCTCTCTTGCACACACCACTTTCACTCTATTTATTATATAGAATAGACAGAGAGAGAGAGAGAGAGAGAGAGCTTTAGGTGGAATACATTGTACATCTACATATAAAATATTATCATCTGATTTATGATTTGCAGCTGTTCCCTTCCAATATTCATGAATGATTACGATAGTGTCAAGACTACAAGGGGAGAAAGCAAACAGTGGACAAGTTCATTGTAAAGATAAAGTAATCGAAACTTGTAATAATTGGGTTATTCAAATGACATGAGTTGAGGACTGTCGGGTAGGTCCCTTTGGAGAGGAAGGGGGAATAATATTCTTATGCTCATTATTATGCCTTGTACACTGTACAATATATTGTACAAAGTATAGATAGTCGTACCGGCATAAATAAAAAGTATACATATTTTAGTTACCAGTTTTAGTGGCACAATCCACAGGATTTAATTATCATTTCTTCTGATTAATTTTAAAACTAAGAGTGCCCATATAGTACTTGAACTATGAACTGGGAGACTACTCAACTCAACTCCAAACCTCAACTTTTACCATTCACCATGGCCACTTTCATCTCTTTATGGAGAAGAGAGACTGTTTTTTAGACTGATGTACAAGTATATTAATACAGAGTATATTAAAAGTAGTATATTAGCCTTTAGGTGGATCAAGTTAGTAATCATTAAAGTTTACTCCCAAAAAATCATTGAAAGAAGGGTCGACTCATCATCATCATGATGGAGATCGACAACAAGCCCGGGCTTCATTACAAGGCCTCTCATGTCCGCATAAATAAATTATCTACAGCTGCTCTTCACTTCTCAATTAAACTCGTGGCCGAGTCACCCAAGTGTGGCCCACACACATTTTCAAATCTCAAATCCAATAATTCATTTATAGCTTTCTCTCTCTATCTTTACATTTTATACACATGTATGGGTATCCTTCCCATATAAAATGGTGGCTGAGTACTCATCACAAGGTTTAAAATCATTTGCTCAGATTTATTATTCTATTTTAGCCATTTCATCCAGGTGGCCAATTAGCCCAGATGCTACACCTTCTTTCCTCGTCCTCACCCTCCATTTACTTTAAAAGTTTACTAAATTTTCCACTTTCTCCACACTCCCTTCCTCCTCCTTCATTAAAATGTGTTATGCCCAGGTTTCCTACCATTAAAATTACGTCCTCTATTAGCTCAACACTTTCTCTTCCCTTTCTCCACGTTTAAAAATATAGGTTAAAAAAAACTCTCTTTCAAGGAGCAGCCGTCTTTCCTTTTAGTATCCATGTAACTAGAATGGCGGGATGCATAATTTACTTATACACCATTCCCCACTAGAGAGAAAGTAGAAAGGGAGGGAAAATGGTATCATGATAGTAGGGACTGTAACTCGTCGTCAACCCAAGTGTCCAGCAAATTACACTCCTTCTCCCTTTAATTAGCTCCCCGTATTCCCGCCTCATCTTTTAATTATTTTGTCATTCTCCATTACCCAACTTGTTTAATATTTAAATAGAACCTGCCACGGCCACAGTCACATCGTCATAAATGTTACCGACGTGGTGTAGACTGTAGAGAGACAGTAGGTAGTGTGGAGTTTTTGCTCTTTGCGGGGGTAACTTTCTATAATTTTGGGAGGATGATAAGTATTCATTAGTTGGACATCATTTATCCCATTTTAATTTCATGCCTCTTCCTCAACTAAATACTCTCCGTCGTATCGGTAATGATGATGAGTTCCTCCCGTCTATTTTCTCCACATGTTCTATATTGTGAGTCTAATAGTTATTTTATCTCATAATCATACCACCCTACTTTATATGACTTCCTCTCCCTCCCCATTCACTTTATTGACCAAATTCTATACCCCTCCCCCCACTTTCTCTCTCTCTCTCTCAGCTCGCCTTTTTTCATATTAGCCCTGTCCAGCTATGGGAAAGTGGGAAAGCATGGAGAATTTTGATTTTCATGTAGCAAAAGAAAGGAAAAAGTCTTTATAGAAAAGGGCATCCATAATATTTTGAGGCGTAATCATCATTTCCGTATGGTAGGTTTTATCCAACTAATGAAGGCAACCATGGGGATGTGAATGGCAATGTAAATTTTTTTTTTGGTGGTGGTGCCTAATTCCACGCTCGAGATAATGAAAATTTTGTCTTCTTATCTTATCGACACGAGCACGAGCATGAACGTGGTAACCCTTCAGCCCCTAATATAACCTCAATACTATTTTCTCCCTCTAATTCCCTTTTTTCTCCTCTCTTCTATTTCTAAACCAAAGTTTGTCTGTTCATCTTTTATCTTTATCTCTAGTCTGAATATGCAGAGAGAGAGAGAGATGGGCTGGGACTTGATGGAGGTTCAAGTTTAATCTTAGTAATCAGAAAGATTAAATGCAATATTCAATTTTTTTTTTCTCTTTTTTTACTAATACATAGTAATTATAATTTATAATTTTTACTAATAGTGACCCAATTCTAAATTTATATTTATTTTGACGGGGACTTTAACCTTGAGATTTAATATTACTATTTAATTTATTTTTATGTACACAAGTAAATCAAATAAAATAGTCTTTTTTTTTCATTACAAAAATATTTTTGTTATAACTATTGTACAGATAGATTATTAGAAAAAAAGTATGTCAAAATATTTTTCTTACGTGTTCCATCAAATCTTGTGGCAATGGTGTCTAGGAATGTATTTTGTGGAGCCAATAATCCCTTACGATTCGGCATGATGAAGCTGTTTTTTTGTCAGTTGTTTTAAAACAACTTTCTCTTCTTCTGTTTTAATTTAATTCAGACAAGCTTTCTACACTTGTACTAATTTTAATTGTGATGATTGTCAATCACATAAAACTTTAAACACTTAATTTACACTTTTCATGTCATTTTGTTAACCACAAAAAAAGACAGGATTTTCAAAACCAAACTCTAAACTCTTCGCTTGATTTATTTATTTTTCTCTTGCTGAATGGCAACTCGATGCACATTGACAAATTGACAAAATTTTGAAAGTTTTTTTCTGGACGAGTCCAATGAGGACCATAAAAAAACAAACCAAAAATTTTTTCTATACTTTTTTTATATATCCTTCAACTTGTAACTTGTTTCGAGGACTCAGAAGACCCAGTCCACCGAAATTTTCTTTTGATGAAGAAATCCTTGTGATTCATTGCACAGTAGTTGGAAAAAAAGAAAAGAAAGAAGAAAACAAAAAAAATGTCACAAGCACAAAGAAAAAAGTTTTTTTTTGACGGCTCACAACTTTTTTTTTGCCGAAAAAGAAATATATGATATTTCTATTCAAAATAGCTTGCAGGTACAGTAAAAGAATATTTTGTCTTGACTGGCCAAGAAGGAGGACATGGTTGAATTGTATTTAGACAAAATAAAAAATTCAGTACAATGAGGACCACACACAGTACCCTTCACTGTTTACCTAGCGGGGTTTGAAATAACAGAGAGAAAGGCAAAGGATGAGGGAGGAAGATGGTTTACAAAAGGAGACTCAAGTTTCGTAGAAAACAAAAGGAAAATGTTTTTGAATGAATTCCCACACAAGTTTCTTCAAAATCATACCAAATAGTCAAGATAAAATGTTTTCATGATAACAATATTCGAGTCACTAAAATTTACTAAATCCCGGGACTCCGCTTTCAAAATTTCTAAATTTCACCAAGAGAAATTTTATGGAGATATGTAAAATTTTAAGGGGGAAAGTGAATTAAATGTATAAATGAAGAATAAAAATTTTTTGTTGTAATGAGACAACAAAAAAAAAGAATAAAGACAAGACGATGATGTACCGCCGTCACCGTTCGTTGTACACACAAACCAACACCAATAGAAATGAGCACACAAAGAGACTTAGTTCAGATGAACAAAGTTCCATAGAATGTATCTAAGATATTTTTTTTCCTCTTCCATCAATAGTTTTTCTGTGTAACTTCTCTGTCTGAGGAGGATGAAAAAAGTAGAGAAGATTGTATTGTATAGGATTTCTTTTTTTTGATACAGATTGCAACTAAAGAAAAAGAGTAGATAAGTTCACACTCCCCACATACATACACAGAGAACACTCACACACCACATAAAGAGTGAATTGCGAATGGATGGATGGATATGTGTTGAATGTTGAATGAAAATGTTCACCAAACTGTTGCTGCTTCTCCTTTTGCTAGAGAGAGAGAGACGGTGAGAAGTCTGTTGGTTGTAGAGACAGCAGGCTCTTTTTCTCTTTTTTTTCTCCCTTTTTTACTTTTAACGCAAGTTTTACAGGCAGGCGTGGAATCCCAGTCCACTAGTGAAACAGTCCCAATACTGACTCCAATTCTTGTGCAGGTTCAGCTCTAGCTCTGAAACATAGAAGGAGAGAGAGAGAGGGTACACGGGGAGAAGAAAAAGCATGGAGAGAGAATCCGGGTGATGGACGAGCCTGACGTGCGCAACGGTTGCTGTACCGGATCAATCCTTGTAGTACAGGCTGAGCTCTCTCTCTCTCTCTCTCTCTCTTCTTCTTCTTGTTCGTTTATTATAACCAAACCTCCTCTAGCATATCCACAATATCCAAAAAAGAGTTTGCCAGGCTCATCTCCTTCTTCCTCTCTCTCTCTCTCTGTCTTTATACCGTCAGGCTGCGTGTGCATATGTCACTTGCACATACGTTATTACGTCCGAACAAATCCTCTTGCCTCTCAGGCTGATGCTGATCTTGTGTCGTCTTGGAGGTCTTGCGTGCATTTTCTTTTCTTGATGTGGATGTGTATATTCATCCCTTGCAAGATGTGTACCCTCTCTCTCTCTGTACCTCCACTTTGTCTCTTTTTCCACTTCATCTTTTCTCACATTGCATACTTTTGGTTTGGAAACTACTTATTCTTGTACAGTGACAGTGGAGAGTATTACCAATAGGATACCAATGTGTCCATGTATCATCCATTCAGTCACTCCCCATATCTTTCTCTATTCATTTTCCGATACTTGAAACTTGATCCCTCTCCTTGCTTTACTTTTTTTCTCTCCTCGTTCTCTGGACTTAAGTGTAGTACTCGTATGGCTAAAAGTTGACTCATAGTTTTTTCTACTTTATACCTATCATGGACCATACACAAATTCTACAATTTCCTTTTTTTTCTACATTTTTAACTTGAAATACATGGAGACACACACAAGAGAAGTTTCAATGGTCGTCGCTCCAATAAATCTTTTTATTGTGGCCATTCTTGATCGTATTTTATCCCGGTTCGATCCTCTACATTTTTTTAGTACAGAGTTACAGTGTACATTGCAATTTCTTCAAAAAAAAGAGAGAGAAAGCGGGAGAGTCGTTGAAAAAAGAGTTTCAACACACAAATCCTCAATGGTTCATTGTTCACACACACTTCTTTCCGCTTGACGTCCATATCTTGTCGTTTTTTTCTCCTCCTCCAATCCTTCTCGTCCTTCCATCAGAATCAGAGCCGACGACGATATTGGGACAATGACAAGTGTGTGAGATGGAATGGCATTGGCAATTCCATCCCGCTTACATTCTATCACTCTACACTGTCTCTCCATCCATCTCTCTCTCTCTCGCTTTCTCTTCTTAAAAGGAAAGCTACAAAAATTTCAGTCTCTTTTTTTGTGTTGGTTTCGGATGAGATTTCAAGTCATTTCGTTTGGAGATAAAATGGGGGGGATCCAAAATTCTCTAGTTGTTTAGGACAAGTGAAAGAAAATAAAAGAACAAGTGAAAGAAGAAATTCCAACACGTAGACTCTATTATTTCTCTTATTATCCTGTTGCTCGAGGCTCCTTGAAGGATAGTAAGATGTAGAAGACAAATAGTGAAAATCAGGCTTATTTCTTTTTTCCCATCTTCCCATTCTCCTCTCTACAACTCTACACCATCCCTCTCTCTCTCTCTCTTCATTGAGTACAGAGATTCAGAAAAAAGGATAGAAACTTGTCATAATTGTACACAATTTGTTTTACTCTCTTCCTCTCCAATTCAAATAAAAGAGAGAGAGAGAGTGCTGAATAGGTGAAAAGAGTTGAAGAATTTGAATGGAACTAGAAAAAGTTTTAGTAATAATAATTACAGACTGTATGAGATACTAATTATAAAAATGAGTACCTTTGGCAAGGTACTATATATCTTTGTATGTGTATAATATATATATAGCAAGCAAAGAAATTTAATTTATTTTCGACCACCCTTTCAAAAGAAGAAAGGTTCAAGAGATGTTACACGTTGAGGGGAAAGGTTGTTGGGAGTAATATAATTGTGTATAGAGAGAGAAAGCATTGAAGAAAGTATATGAAAGTAAATGTTGAATAAACTCTCTCTCGTCGTTTCCAATTTTGTGTGGTAGAACCACATAATCCACATTCCAAGTCCCCTCATTTACCATGACACACAATGAAATCGTCAGTGTCAACTACCTACTACTCCCCATCATAAATTACGTAGAAATGTGGTGGTAGAGTAAAAGCATGTATTTAGACTAGAAAACAATGGAGAAAGGCAGAGAGGCTTGATTGAAGATAGTCTTCCTCTCTCTCTCTTCATATTGCTCGACTGGGAAAGAGCAAGTGGTTGGGAACCAGGGATGTGCGTACTTATTATTGAGGCACTTTCATGTTGGCGAGGAACGGCAGACAATTTCATAAATAATTGCAGATTGCAGCATACACACAGACTACTCGTTGAGATATACAGCACAGCAGAGCCAATTAAGGATCTGACAAGCTAACGCCTCCATTTCTGCTTCTTCCTCGGCTTTATCAGTACAATGAAGATGAGAATTCTGTACAGATATGATCACGAAAGATTTCTACAAGGATAAAGAAAGTCGGGGAATTGTGTACAAGACTCTAAAGAGAAAGTACAGTCTACAGATAGTAGTGAGCAAGGGCAGGTAAAATAATAATGAATAAGAATTCTTTCCCAAGCAATTATTATGACTGTCTAGTTGTAGCTTCAACCTCGTTAAAATCAAAGAGTTGAGTTCTGAGACATGAAAAATGATGAAAGAGATAAGAAAAATAAAAATCATGTGTATAATTTTTAATCAAAAATATTACAAATCTTTTCTTTATTTAATAATACAAGGTCACATCACATATAGTCTCATTTCATTATTTACCCTCATTTATTATTCTAAATTGTAAGAGTCAAGAAAAGCATAAAAATTTGTAATCAAAATGATTCAATCCAACGAGTTATTTTAAAAAGGGGGTAAAATGTTTTATTTTTTTAGAAAAATAAACTAAAAAAAATGTCTACAAAGGATATGTACAGGGGGCTTTAAAAGTTTGTCTAAAAGTTTGTCTAGAATGTAAAGAGAGAGAGAAACAAGTGGAAGGTAGGGGAAACAATCACTTGAATTACAAACAGAATCCTTCAACAGCGTCCCCGGTAGTACCGTAATAAAAGTCGGCTACAACATTGCTGAACGTGACAACTCCCCTTTCTCCCCTACACAATTTACTTGAGAATCACCTTGAGTCTCATTCTCTCTTACGAACCATGTTAGGGTACTAGCAACTCCTATAAAGTCTTTCGTCGTTGTCGTCAAGCACAGCATTATTCTTTCACCTGTTGAAGCTTCAAATGTAGTACAGAGAGAACTTACTTCATGATGGCCAAGAGAGACAAGGGTGAAAGTTTAAATCATAAATTTGCTAAAATGCGTATCCCTCTTTTTTTTACTGTAACGGTACAGTCTGTATGTCGTAGCCAGAAGTAGACAAAGATTAAAGATTAAGTGGTAAAACATTCTTGGGCTATGGACTCCATAGTATGGAGAATTCATATTATAAAATAGTTTTTAAAAAAAGAAAACTCCCTTTTTTATGTGCCAAGGTGAAAGAGTTGTATCTGTACACTTGAATTTTATTATGTAACTTTAAACTTTAGTTTGATGTTTATGAGAGAGATAAATAACATATTATAAACGTTATACATTCCATTACTAACATTACTCTTGTGATATTATAGAGAAAGTAAAGGTCATATTTATATACATTGAAGCATTCTACGACTTGTAGTACGCATTCTTTTTTAGAGAATAATTTTATTGGGCCAAGTCTAGTGTGGAAAAATAAAGATATGGAATTTCTTTTTTGTATTTTATTTATTGTGCTCTAAATTCTTTATTTTGTATTTTTTTAAAAAAGAAGTGAAAATTGGTTGAGGGATATTAACAACAAGAAGATATTTATCTACAAACAACTTTTGCGTGCATAAGAAAGTGAATTTGATGGCAGCAACTTGTATCCTACATGATGTAATGAAAAGAGAGAGAAGGAGCAGGTGTAAAAAAGGATGAGGTACTTTTCAAATAGAATCGTTTACAGAAGCAATTTGACAAAGATTGATGAGCAGTGTAGTGTACAGTGTATGTGTGCCATGTAGTAAACTAGTCAAGTGAGGGAACGAGTGCATAATGTACAAACAGAGAAAATTGAATTTTTAACGGAAAGCTAGCGGGGTCAGCCAGCTGATAATTTTCAAACTCAATTGATCCTCTTTTTTCTCTCTTTCTCAGACTTTCTCTTTCTCTCTGTAAACTTTCCCATGAAATGGTTTTCTTTTTCTTTGTAAGTAAAGGTTCATGTGAATGTGGGATTGTAAAGAGAAAGTTGAGTGAGTTGACTGCGGATATTTCATGTTCTTGTACATATATATATATGTATAGATCTAATATATTAAGATACTACAACTTTCATGGACTCTGGACCAAGATAGTAAAACTGTTGAAAAATAAATAAATCTGAGCCCTCCCTACCCTCACACTTTCACCTTTTACCATTCCACCATCATTCTACATGAATGGATTAGAAAGTTTATTTCCAAATTCCAAGAGTAGTCTAGTCTTTCTCCCACTCGTCACTATTTTCACTTGAACACGCTCTACTCTATACGAACGTTAGATAAAAAAAGAGTAAATAATTTTTTTTTCTCTAGAAAAATGAAAGATTAAACTAGAGGGGAGGAGAAAATGAACAAGACTTTTATTTTATTTTCTCATCGCTTTATTGCATCTTGTAACTCAAAATGGGGCTTTTGTATCAACTCATGTGGAAATGTTTTTTGTGTGGTGACGAGTGTGCAATTTTGTGGACAGAGAGAGAGAGAGAGAGAGAGAGAGAGCAAAAGAAAGGCTTCATGTACTCACAGTAGGCAACTTTATAGCTTCCGAGAGAAGTTGGATTCTCTTGATTCAATTCTCTGTTTCACAATGTAAGACAGGGAAAGAGTTTTATAGACATAATACACACTCTCTCTCTCATAGTAACCATTTTCAATTCTCTATACTTATATACAATGCAATGATGTAGATAGTAAAAATATTCCCTCTTTCAGCTAAAGCATCACTGCACCTAAATCTAGTATCCATTCTGTGTCCAGCGGGTATTTCTCTACCGCCCACGAACAGCGTTAAGGAAACTGAAACGGAAACACTACAAATTGAAATTGTCGATATTTCAGATCCAACATTTATATGCCATACATATTCCTCTCAAAAGTTCTGTACAAAGTCTATCATACCGTTTGTATATCCAATTTCAACTTGTACACGTGTGAGAGTGAATGACATTTATGCTACAATTTTACCCCATTTTTTATTATTATATCTACCATTCAATTGTCTTTTACAACAAAAAATCCAATAAGATGATCGAAAAAATATAAATGGATGAACCCAAAAATTAAATTTACTTTGAATGCATCAACTTTCCAAAGTGCATGTCATTCTATTTTCTACATTATGACCAAAAAAATCTGTCCTCTCACGTGCAGACACTAAAATTTCTTAAAAAACTTCTATGAGCAAAGAATTCATGTATGAAGCCTATCCTTTCTTGATACTCAGTGACTGGTGATATGCCATTGAGAATGAAATGCTGACAATAAATGGAAACATCCGATTATAAATGTACAGAAAAAAAACTCATTGTTTAATAATCAAGTTAACACACACGCATATAACTTACAAACTAATCTTCTTTTTATAATTTTTTTTGTTTATTTTTTCCTTCTCCCTTTGCTACTTTTCTTCACAACTTCAGGATCTGGATCAACAGGGGGTGAGTATGTAGGTGAGCTAGGAGAGTATCCCTGTGGAGGTGAGTAGCTCGGACTTGCAGGAGAATATTGAGGGCTACTAGGAGAATAGGAAGGGCTAATGAAAAAATAAATAAAAATACATTTCATTAGATAATTACTAATTAGATCTCCAAAATACATGTAATCTAATAAAAGTTGGCTTGAAATTTCAAAACTGTTATTTACCTAGTAGGACTGTACGACGGTGAGGTTGGAGAATACTTTGGACTACTAGCAGAATAAGTCGGCGATGTAGGACTATAGCTTGGACTAAAGACAAAAAATATAATAGAAATTAATCAACCTGTAATATTAATTATTTAAAAATTAATTTGAAAATTGTAGAAACTATTACCTTGTCGGGCTGTAGGATGGAGAAGTTGGGGAGTATTTGGGACTACTTGGAGAGTATGTCCCACTGGTTGGCGAGTAGCTTGGACTTGTCGGTGAATAAGATGGTGAAGTCGCCGAATATGACGGGGATGTTGGGCTGTATGACGGACTTGTAGGAGAATAAGAAGGACTGCGCAAAAAAACGAACATTTTATTAGTAAAATAACCATACATGACGTTGAAAAACTCAATTAAATTGTCTTTGAATAAAATTATATTAATCATGAAAACTTACCTAGTCGGACTGTAGGATGGTGAAGTCGGACTATAAGATGGACTTGTCGGGCTGTAAGATGGAGAAGTCGGAGAATATGAAGGTGAAGTGGGACTGTATGAAGGCGATGTTGGGGAGTAAGAGGGGCTGAGATAAAAAAAAACAAAGATTTTATTAGCAATGATGATCATATTTAAGGAATATATGAAATGATTGGTTCAAACTGTTTGTAAAAACTTACCTTGTAGGGCTGTAAGATGGAGAAGTCGGTGAATAAGACGGACTTGTAGGACTGTAAGAAGGGCTATACAAAAAAATATATTGTTAGTAAATACAAAATAAAATGAAGAAAATTGATTTAAAAATATCAAAATATGCTCACTACACACTTTATTAGGTAGTTTTAAAAATAATAATAAACTCACCTTGTTGGACTGTAAGATGGTGAAGTTGGAGAATAAGATGGACTCGTCGGACTGTACGACGGTGATGAAGGTGAATATGAAGGAGACGTTGGAGAATAGGAAGGTGAAGTGGGGCTGTATCCAGGACTTGTAGGTGAATATGAAGGTGAAGTCGGACTGTAACTGGGTGACGTGGGACTGTAGGATGGACTTGTCGGAGAATAGGATGGTGATGCTGGTGAGTACCGTGGACTCACAGCGGAATGCGTTGGACTTGAATATGATGGTGACGTCGGACTATAGGTTGGTGAAGTCGGCGACATACCAGGACTTGACAAGCCAAAAGCAGCTGGTGAGGATGGGGAATAAGTGGGTGATACCCCACTAGGACTTCCCATATAATGTAATCCACCTGGACTTCCAGGAGACCCAGGTCCACCAGGTGATCTACCCGGAGAATATCCACTTATATCAGACGCAGCTGAGGGTGAAAACATTGGTCCTCCTGGTGTCATCCCGCTCCCAGGTGACCAGGCATCGCCATACATAGGCGTGGCACTATTCATCCATGGAGTTGCCATTGGAGAATTAACATTAGGAGTGGGTGCTTGACCATAAAATGTACCAAGACCCATGTCTGCTGGACCTGGTCCCGTGGGCAACTCAATTCCAAATTTACACATCTCCGCATCCAAAAGCAAGTCAAAACATCCTGTACCCATCCTCGGTAGTTGTCCTAAAATAATATTTTCAGATACTCCACGCATTGGATCTACTTCTGCATGTGATGCAGCATCAAGTAACACGTCAACAGTCTCTTCAAAAGAACATCTCATCAATGGTCCAGTATCTTGACGATTGATACCATGACGAGTGATGGCCATCAAATGACCCTTTGCAGTCATGACGTCACAAAGAAGAGCCAAATGTCGATAGTTTACGTATAAACCATAAAATTGCAACACCATATTCATTTCCTTTTCTACAGACTTTCGTACAGCTTCAATACCCAATACCTACAACAAATAATCAAATAAATTTCATGAGTATTCAACTGACTAGTATAGTCACAAAATATTTAAAATGTGTAATTTTTAAAGATTGTATTGCTTCAACTTACAGTAAAGATTTCACAAATGTCGTTAGAGTAAGTCCTGATTGGGTCAACATCTCTCTCACTCAAAACCTTCATGAGAGATGTTCCGTCAGTCTCCAATAACCATTCAGCTATTGCTTTGAATTCACCCGTCTCCGTTGTGACAATCCTTTTCTTAGAGTCTGTTTGAGGGAGATGCATGTAAACTTTGCCAATTGCTTCAATTCCTTGAAGTGTCATGTCTGACAACATGTTGGCTTCAATACATCTTAGGAACATATCGTCTTCCATCTTATCCGCTGTCTCCTCTTCATCTCCTCCTTGTCCCCCAAATTTACTACCATCTTCAGAATTCATAATACGAATTCGAAGGACAAGCTTTTCTGCATTGTCATCATTGAAAATACAGTTGAGGTCGTCTCCAAAGCCCGCATTAATTTTTTCAGCAATTTGTTCCATGGTAAGTTTTTTATCTACACGAAAAAAAACAAAAAAAATTTATGATGTATACTCCTGAGGAAGGTTCGACGTTTTGTATGATTACATAAGAAACCTATTATGAAGCTATAAATCCGTCCAAACTATCCTATTCTATATATACTCAGTTGTATTGTATAACAATAAATTGAGAACACCCAAGAGATTATGCTGAAATATAATGAAGGATGTATAATATCGATTGCATGAAGAAAGTCAGAATTTCATCTCGGGATCATATAAAATACTAGTCTACTGTACTTTTCTCGTCAAACAGTTACGTATATAAAAAAAGATAAAGTCCTCGTTTAAAAAAAGAAATACGAAAAACTTACCAGTCATTCTTTTACGATCCAACTCGACACGTAAAAGCCAAGGTGAAATTCTAGATGGATCAAAATCCGGCATTTCATAGTATACATTTACAAACTCTTGATCTTCTGCAATCACAGTATTTTGAGGATCTGGATCATAATAAATAGCAGTGTTGGCTGTGACTTTACGCAAGGTTGTATGTTCCAATCTACATAGAACATTTTTGGCTTTTTCAGCATCTCTCGCAGCAGCCCCAGTTAAAAATACAGTCAAAGAAGGAGCTTTTGGCCGTTTGCTGATGTTGATAATTTCCTAATTAAAAAATGAATCAAATAAAAACAAACATGAGTTACACTAATAAATCAAGAATCCAAATTGAATAAATGTTAGCACTTGTATCAGTAAAAAAAATCTCATTCAGATTAGGTAAGGTAAAGAATCAATAATCCTTCATTAAATAAAAAAGATTTCCATCATAATGAGAGATAGGGAGAAATAGTTCTGCTTAATTCATACAAGATGACAAGAATAAACTTACTTTCAGTCGAGGCACACCTAATGTGACATTTTTAGACGATACACCAGCAAAATGGAAAGTGTTCAATGTCATTTGAGTGGCCGGTTCTCCTAAAGACTGAGCTGCTAAAGCACCCACCATCTCACCAGGCTCAACCTGTAGAATGAATACATGAATTGAATTAGTTTTCAGACGTCATGAAAAATGTCATTGTCATACTACGAAAATTTGGTAGATTTATAATGTAATTATTTTGATTACAAACCTGAGCCTGTTGAAAACGAGTTTCAATTTCTCCTATAAGCCACTCGAAGGCACCAGAGGAGAGACGGAATTCTTCAGCAACTCTTTTTGTACATAGAGTTGAACGTACCAAGCATTGGAAGAGTAAAGTTGCATTGTCATTAGCTTGTCTTGAGAGTCGATCATCACCAACGACAATAACACATTTTTTGAGTAATTCATCCACTCCTTCAATAACTCTGACAGGGTTAAGATCAGTAGGTGCACGTTTGTTGATATGAAAGATTTTCTGTACGTTCCAGATCATTCGTTGCAAATTACAAGGTAGTACTACCTTATTTTCACCAGTAGGAAAAATCTAAAAAATTCAAAGCAACAAATGTAAACTTTGTATAATGGATTTATTATTAAATAGTTGTAACACTGGACATGATAATCCTCAAAATAAAATCCTTTAAGCGTAGGTAATTAATATTTTTTAAAAAAATCCCAAGTACCTGACGAAGCGCCTGTCTGTCCTTCTGGAGTTGATCCCATTCTTTCTCAATGGAAGAAATAACTTCTCCAGAGCCCATAATATCTCTCATAACTTCTTCATTAAATACTCTTCTTAAATGCCTTTCATTGGTTGGGTCGAATTTAAATTTATTCTCAAAAGTTCTATTTGACAACTTGACAGTTTGTAAAGTTTGAAATTCTACATCTTCTCCGGCCAGTCCATCCTCTCCATATCTATTTCACAAAAAAAAATATTTTGAGTAACATTTGTCACAAAAGTCTTGTTCATTTTTTATATATAAAATCTGTAATAAACATTAAATTAAACTTGTGTAATTACCTCAACTGAATCAATTGACCGACAGAATTTCTTACAGTTCCATCGTAGTGAACCATGACAGACTCCATAGCTTTGATAAGACGACGTTGAATATAACCAGTTTCGGCGGTCTTGACAGCAGTATCAATGAGACCTTCTCGACCACCCATAGCGTGGAAATAGAATTCAGATGGAGTCAATCCAGCCAAATAGGAATTCTCAACAAAACCTCTTGATTCCGGACCATAATCATCTTTGATGAAATGAGGTAATGTTCTCTTACGAAAACCAAAAGGAATTCGTTTACCTTCAACGTTCTGCTGTCCCACACAAGCAATAACCTATATTTTTAGAGTAAAGAAAAGTAAATTTATTAAAATACAAAAGTTATCGCTTATCGTACATCTCATTAGTAACCTATACAGGGTACACGATAGAAATAAAAATGTAATTCAAAGTAAAGGAAGGTCACAAACCTGTGAAATGTTGATGTTGGAACCCTTGGACCCAGCAACCACCATGGCTTTAAGATTATTGTATTCAGTCAGTGATTTCTTTGCAGAACCTCCAGTCTTGTCTCGAGCGTCGTTCAAAATACGATTCACTTGATTTTCAAAAGTTTGACGTAGTGTGTTTCCGGGTGTAGGTTCAAGTTCCATATTGTGAGCTTTTTGAATAACTTCTATCACATCTTCTTTAGCTTTTTTAATTGTCTTTTGAATCTCTAAGTAAGTCTGAGGATCAGCAATTGTATCACCGATACCAATGCTATGACCTAAATTTAAATACAACAAAATTAAGGATTAAAGATATTTAATTTTTTTTTAAATATTCATGAATGTTTAGTTTTTTAATATTTAATAAAGTAACTTTGTTAAAGTTTATTAGTGTACCTTCATAAAGTAACCAATTATTAACGACAGTCTGAATATTTCCATAAAAGTAACCAGCCGTTTCATGACCCAATTCAGTGAAACAAATGTGAAGGAGTGAACCAGCAGAAGTACCAAGAGTCTTTTTACATAAAATTCCCATTATAAGCTCTCCATGTTCTACCATGACCTTTGTGTCACCGGGTGAGATCCATTTGTATGGACCATCATCTTCATCATCAGGATGAGTGGCATGAGTTCTTATGAGATTAACATTTCCAGGGATGATGAGAGTAAACAATTGTTTGCCCGTCCACAATGGTTTAGGTTTAAGAATAGTAGGTTGTGGCATTTTACCACGCCAAATAGGTAAATGCATAAGAAGATTCATCATTTGTTCCTTTTTGTTGTTAAAAAACAAAAAAATATATATATAAGTACATAGAGTAACATTAATTGAACAGCAAGATGAACAAATTGTTTATTTAAATGTAAATGCATCATTTAAAAATGAAATATAATAAAAATAAAAATATATTATCAAAGTTTTATATCCTCTCAGTAAAAAATTGGAGTTGTTTATCAATCATAAGAAAAATAATGTAAAATGGGTATCATCTTTGAGGATTAAACTAAAAAGAAATTGAAACAAGGACGAGAAAAAATGTTTATACGACTTACTTTGTCTAGGAAGACGTCTCGTTTGGTCATTTTGCGAACACCTGTTAGAGTATCTTGCACAATACCCATGACAGGTTTGTTAGCTTGAGGTGTGATGATCTGTCTAGTAGTAATGTGCAAATTCTCAACTTCGGCCCTTGTCTCCATTGACTGAGGAACATGTAAATTCATCTCATCACCGTCAAAATCGGCATTGTAGGGAGAGGTACAACTGTATTCAAAAAAGGTTTACATTAAAATTCAATCACTTGTTTCATGAAAATAATAGTACATAATAATATGAGAGGTTAGTTTTGTCATGATTATCATACTAATAATTTCATACCTCAAATTAAGACGAAAAGTAGACCATGGTAAAACTTTTACACGATGTCCCATCATGGACATTTTGTGAAGTGTTGGTTGCCGATTGAATACAACTAAATCTCCATCACGAATGTGTCGTTCAACCTATGTGAAATAAAAAAATCCATAAGAAATCTTGACGAAACTAGTCATCAACAACATTACTACAGTTTAATTAATAAACTTTATTTTTCGAATTAATAAAATCAAGCACCTTGTAACCAAGCTGCAAGTGAAGATCAGATGGTTTCGGATGAAATCTTAAATCAATTCGATCACCATTTGATCGAATAATGTATTTAGCACCTGGATATTGATTGTTACCTCTGGCTACTAATTCGGCCATTCTATAAAATAGTAATACAATATACGTTTTGTAATGTATGATTGTATTATATTCAAGATATGGTTTATAACCATGTATGTGTACTATCAGAAAAAAATTGGAGTAATTATCAATTAAATCATTACAATTCATTAGAATAAAATCATCACATAGTGTGCAGATAGATGCTCATATTTTTCCTTTAAAAAAAGTGTATCCTTACTTTTCAATATTAAATGGAGTGACGATTTCAGGGAATGTCAAGTTTTGGGCAATTGAACGAGGTACACCAACTTGATCAATTCTTAAATTCGGGTCAGGAGTAATGACAGTACGTGCAGAAAAGTCAACACGTTTTCCCATCAAGTTTCCTCGAATACGTCCTTCCTTTCCCTTCAGTCGAGCTTTGATAGCTTTTAAAGGCCGGCCTGATTTTTGCATGGCACGAGGAAGGCCAGGCATGTCGTTGTCAACAAGAGTGGCAACATGAAACTGAAGCATTTTGACATTTTCAAGTAATATGTGTGCAGCTGCTCCAGCAGCTTCATTTCTTAGTAACTCGTTGTTTGCCTTAATAATATCTGCCAGTTTATGAGTCAAATCATCCTATCAATTTCAAAAAGAAAGAATTGTGATTACAGTGTACAAGAATGAAAATGAACGTACATGTTTAATTTTTTTAAAAATACAAATTAACAAACAAACAAAAAAAACAATATCTAACAACTTATGCTGATGCTCTCAAGTTCCATGATAATTTACCTGATTTCTAGCAGAACCATACATGACAACTGCTGGACGAACAGGTAGTGGCGGAACAGGTAGCACCGATACAACCATCCAATCGGGTCGAGCATACTTTGGATCCATACCCAACACAAAACACTCTTCATCTGGAATGTGTTTAAAAATTTCAAGGACTCTTTCTGCTGACACAATGATTTTTCTCTCTTGATCATCTTCGTTGACATGTTTCCACTCTGCAGTCATTTCTAAACCCTGTCGTTTAATTCTTGGTTGGTATCTCCCTGTAGATTTTTTTAAAAAAATATTCACACATTTAGCAAAAAAATAATTTATGCAGAAAAAGCAGTGGCGCATCACCGGTTTTGTGAAATATTATCAAAGTTTAATAATTAAACAAGAAATGTTTGTAGTCAGTAATTTATGTAATTGTGACGCAGGATATATGTACATAAGTAATGAACTTAATATAATAGCAACGAAGGTTTATCAAAAGGATTACTCACCGCATCCACCATGACCGGATTTTTTAGCCTATAAAGAATTTATTAAAATTAATATTTTAATCAATAATAGCAATCGTAGAATGATTTTTAAAGAATATGAATGCTTGATATGATGATGTACATGTTAAATAATATTTTAAAAAAAGTAATGTACTTGAATCATTGGATCTTCATCCGCTGCATTGGCACCATCCATTTCATCTCCTCCTTCACAAATACTTTTCCCTTTACAGAGATCATAGACAAACGTGAGTCTTCTTCTGGGTTGTCCTTTTGTTTTTAAGACAATTTCTCTTATTTTAGGATGATTTGGGGAGACTAGCATTTTGGAACAGTAGAAGCAAACACAACGAAGAATTTTCATAATCTTTGTGAGGAAACCCGCATGGAATACAGGCTTGGCAAGATCCAAATGTCCAAAATGACCTGGACATTCACTCATTTGACCAGCGCAAGTTTGACATCGGGAATTACGATCAAGGACACCTTGACGTGGGTCCATAAGGCCACCCAATTTAGGTCGCCCCCCTTCATAGATTTCGGCGTACTTAATTCCACCATCAGTGACCGACATTCGTCGCTACATGATAAAAATAATTTAATATTATAATTTAATTGCATATTTTAACATTTAATCATCTCAATTTTTAAAAAAAGAGATGATGATGAGAGAGAGAGAGAGAAGGGGAAGTGGAGTCGTATAATATTCAAGTACAAGTGCAATGTAAGCCATGGCCAAACGTTATAAGGTACATAGAAATAATGTTTTTTTAAAACTCACAATTTCATCTGGAGATAAAATACCGAATTGAACTCGTTTCACTGTCCGAAGTGGAGCCCTCGAGTCGCTCGTAATTTGAGCCATTTCCCTAACTAGTATTTAAGTGTAGTTTGAGGCAATAACAGTCTATTTTTCCACAAAATACACGACAATCTCAACGCACACACTTACGTATACAAACCGCCATTGATGTCTGTCCCTTCCTTCTCGCACTCTCGTTTGGCTTCGAGAGACTGAACCAAAATTCAGCTTCGTTTCAGCTGGCCAACGATTGTCATGCGTCGAATCGATGGGGGTAACGTGGGACAACTGTCCCTTCCTCTATTTGGAGCTTTTCAATTCAACAACCATTTATTTTCCACTTTTGAATATTTTTTCAATTTTGACAAAAAATCCTCTATTTATTTACCCGTTTCTTCCATTTTATTACCCGTCCCTTCTCCCGAAATTCCGGTGATTATTGTTGTTCAGACACCTGTTTTCCACACAGAATAGACTGACGAACTTTGCTCCATCTGAGGACAGTCGTCGTCATCATTGATGACGGAAGTAAACGAGGGATGGCATGAGGACTCAGTTTTAAAATCTACGAGTTAAAAAACCATTTTTTTTCATAAAAAAGGACCGAAAAGACGGCAAAAATAGTATTTATATAAAATTTTGATCATTCCGGTCCAGTTTTCACTGTGACTGTTGATTTTAAGTTTGCTCCGGTCACGTCACTTTTTTCCCATTGGGTTTGTAGCGACAAAGTAGTGAGACTATGGAGGACAGCAGAGAAGGAGGGGAACCGGACAAAAATTCTGTCCTCACATTGTCGTCGGACCAGTGTACAATGGGTGACGAAGGGGGTAAGTGTCAATTCATTACAAATTGCCATACCTGGTCTTGGAGGGATGAGGAGATGACTAGACATGGTCAATGTCAATGAAAATTAACTTGGTCAAGTAACTAAAATTTGACGTATATTATTTCTTTCCGACACAGGGACAAGTCAACAACCACACAAGAATGGTAGTAATAATTATAGTTGCAGTAGTAGTAGTGACTGTACGACAACGATGATACCGACGGTGGCAAATAATCCTAACCCTCCTCCATCCGTCACAGTAGAATCCAATGAGATGGTAGAGAAACCCGAACAGTTACTCAGTTACAACAATTGTGTTGGACTCACTTCCGTCTCAAGTCAGAACCTTAATGAAAATATGGAAGAGGACTGTGGTGTTGGTGAACATAATAATGATGTGTCAACTGTCAATGATGATGAGGATGATGATTTCTGCGATAGTTTTCCTATAGCACGTATGCATCGACTAGATGAAATGATTTCCAACCCCAGATGGGTTGTTCCAGTTTTACCTGGTTCGTTCAATTTATTTTCATCTTTCTGTCATTTTTTCATTTAGCTGTGTCATTTGTATCAACTTTGTACAAATGACAATTGTCATCAAGTAGTTTTGTATAGTACAGGGCATTTCATCTTCAATTTTTTTGGTTGTACAGGTGGAGAATTAGAAATTCTTCTCGATGCCGCTATTAACTTATGTAAACAAGGTAAAGCTAAAGTTGAATACTACTATTTCTCTCTATACCTAACATGTTCATTACTTTTGTAATAAGAGTACTTACACATTTGTTGTCATTACTCATATCATAACACTCGAATAAATGTTAATCGTTTCATTTTTGCTTCATTTTAGGAGTTGACACAAAGAGTGAACCATGTCAACGATTTTTTCGGGAAGGGTTGACAATCTCTTTTACAAAAATATTGACAGACGATGCAGTGTCCAGTTGGTACGTTTTAATATACATGTTCAAATTTTAATATCATAATGAATGGTACAATAGTATATTGTCAAAAAAGTAAAAGAAATGTCAAATTAAGTCATAATGTAATAATGTTCTTTTTTTAGGAAACCTGAAATTCACAAATGTATTTTAACAAACTCTCAAAAACTCGTCGATTTAATTGTAATCAAGTTAACACAGGACTGGTTTCCACTTTTGGAACTTTTGGGAATCCTTTTTAATCCCATGAACAAATTCCATTCTTTCAACGTTTGTAGACCTCCAGAAAGTTATGCTCCTGAAATCCCTATACCCGACGATGAATTATTTGCAAGGCATGTTGAAGCTCGGGTACCAAAAGGTAACTATGAAATCTCATCGAATACTTATTTCTGTTATTGTGTCTTTACTCTTCTTTTTTATATATTAAAAGACAAAACGGAATACTGTTAATACTCACAATGGATATTTATTCTTTTAGGATGGCTCGTAGACTTGATTAACAGATTTGGTGCACAGAGAGGTTTCACATCCTTACTTGAAAGATTCCGATCCGAGACGCCTTTATCAGTGTCTTTAGTTCATGCGTTATTGAAGCCATTTGGTCTTTGTGCAGAATTTTTGACAAAATTCACAGTTGAAACGTACTTTACTCCTATACTCAGTATCGTGCCTCAGTTTTTGGAGGTAGGTATCAATCATAAGATTAATAAATCCCCCTATACATTTGTTGATTTAACCAAAATTTTTCAATGTGTAAAATTATCTTTCTTTTTTGAAGAATCTAAGTGATGATGATTTGAAAAAAGAGACTGCCAAGTCCGATGTTATATCCTCCATTATCAAATATCTCAAGTGTCTTCAAGTTAGACTTACAGAGTCTGACGAACAAATGCGTAATTTGGAAATCTTTCGTCTCAGAATGATCCTACGAATGCTTCAGGTAATAATATCATTCATTATCAAAAAGAAATTATTCTCTATCTGTATTCGTCAATCTGTTGACTGTATTAAACGTACCTACATGTATTGTTGATTTCTTTTCGCAGATTTCTTCATTTAATGGAAAAATGAATGCTCTCAATGAAATCAATCAAGTTATTCAAAATGTTAGCTCGTACTATCCACATCATCATCATAGTAGAGTTGAAGAAGTTGAATACCTCACTTCAAAAAGAATTGCTGAATGGTTATCAGAAAATCAAGTTTTACAAATTGTGCTCAGAGATTCTCTTCATCAACCACAATATGTTGAAAAGATGGAAAAAATCTTACGTTTCATTATTAAGGAAAGAAGTCTAACTTTAAAAGATTTGGATGACATCTGGGCTGCACAAGTTAGTCTCATTTATTTTAAAACTTTAATAATTATTCTATTTAGTAGTTTTTAAAATACTTACCCTTATCTTAATACGTTTTACAAGTACCCAAGTAGTACCTATACATATTTACCTACTTGCAACTTTCTGACATTTTGTCCTCTCTAAATATTATACTCTCTTACAATTGTTAGTCAAAATGATCATCATTATTAATTATTCATTTATTTATTTCAAGGTTGGTAAACATGATGCAATTGTCAAGAATCTTCATGATTTACTTGCAAAACTTGCGTGGGATTTTAGTCCAGAACAACTAGATCATCTTTTTGAATGTTTTCAAGCCAGTTGGACAACGGCTAATAAACGACAACGAGAAAAACTTTTAGAGTTAATTCGTAGACTAGCAGAGGATGACAAGGACGGTTTAATGGCCTACAAAGTACTGACCCTCTTTTGGAACTTGGCTCATTCAAATGAAGTTCCCACAGAAATTATGGACCAAGCTCTTGCTGCTCATGTAAGCGTCACTAATTTTAACATTGCTGTGATTATTATACATAGGTATACAACTTTGGTATTTTTGTCTTGTATATTCGAGAGTACAAGTACGTGTGATTTCGTATTATATTCTTTAACATTGTCTCTTTGGTTGTAGGTCAAAGTTTTGGACTATAGTTGCTCACAGGTTAGAGTTTAAAGAACAATTGAAAACAAAATACATCAAATTATCAATGATTTTGTTTAGTAAACAATGTTTACATAAGTAGACTATATTTATGTAAACGTGTCTCGTTAAATTTTCTAGTTGATACAATATTTATATTTTTCATAGCAGAGAGATAATCAGAAACTCCAATGGTTGAATAAAAGTATGGATCAATTGGCTGCCGATGATGTGGATTGGGTCATTCCAGCTATGAAACATATGCGAGAAATTTTTGCATTATACCCTGAAGGACATTCAAATCATAAAAATACTGCAGCAATATTTCGTCCAAATATTATCAGCACCATGCAGACTGAACGACATCTTATTATTAAAGTTTGTGATTCCCTCAGTTGTTACATGGAAAGAGTTAGAA
This sequence comes from Arrhopalites spinosus, assembly GCA_034700945.1. Taxonomy (NCBI): domain Eukaryota; kingdom Metazoa; phylum Arthropoda; class Collembola; order Symphypleona; family Arrhopalitidae; genus Arrhopalites; species Arrhopalites spinosus. The sequence goes on from JAQIVZ010000140.1 coordinate 44,116, forward strand.
ACTATGTAAAAGGTATGTTAGCACAACAGATTTTCTTGCATACCATTCATGTAGTAACTATAATACTTCTTTTTTATTGAACCATAATCATTAAAATTCAACTAATTAGACTTTATTATAAATGACAATATTAAATGATTCAATGCAGAAAAAAATCCTTGTGATCCACAACATGTTAAACTGGATGGACGGTACTCACACCTAGACCAAATTAAGGAACGATTGAATTTTTTACGATTTTTACTTAAGGTATTTCATTCTTTTGTACTTGAATACACCCTTCTTAAATATTCTAATTCGTGATGTATGTACACTATTGTAACGTGGGATGTACTTTAATTTAATTATTCATTGTTATCTGTACACTTTTAGGAAGGTCAATTATATTTATGTGAGGCACAAGCAAACATGATTTGGCAATCCTTGGCAGAGAGTCCAGCATTTCCTTCTGACCGAGAAGTTTGTTTTGAATGGTTTTCAAAACTAATGGGTGAAGATCCCGATTTAGATCCAAAATTTACACAACCTTTCTTTGAAAGAAAAATACTTAATTTTGATGCAACATTACTCACCGATAACGGAATGGAGTATGTTATATACTATTTTTATTTTAAATTCAAATAGTTTAATTTCAATATGGTTTTTATATAACCCACTCACAATAGTTTCATTGTTTTTATCTTAAATATTCAAAAAAAAATAGTTAAAATAATTTTGATCTCTTATAATTTCAGTTGTTTCGAACGGTTCTTTAAATCTGTCAACGTAACAAATAAGAAACTTGTTATGAAGCGAGATGATGTCCTTATGGATGATGTACGATACAAATATTACCTTTCTTTCTTCACTTTTTCATTCACGGTCATGACACACTGACCACATTCATACCATCAGAGTTCTGAAAGTTTTTAACTATATTATTAATTTATGTATATTTGTTCATCTGAATTGATAGCTGGACTTAATCGGCACAGACTACATATGGAGAGTCATTTTATCTGGAAGTGAAGACATGGCTAATAGAGCTATTGGATTCTTAAAACAAATTTTTACAGCTCTTGGACCTCACCTAATGGTAATAATTATAAATGTGAACAATACATTGAAATGTAGATTTACGGAATACAATGTGTATACGAAATAACTAAATCATAAAAAATTGTTAAAATGTGATCATTTTTTATTTTGTTTTTGCAGCCTCAACAACTAGATGTTCATGAAGATTTCTTGTCATCATGTGTCGATAGGTTGAGAACATCGTATGACACCATTTTAGTGTTAGAAAAGGATAAAGATTCAACAAATCGAGTCAGACAGGAAGTTACCAGAGCTTGTCGTGTTTTACGTGTCATGATGGAATACATTGCGGAATGTGACTCGGACTATGGTGAAGAAAGGGCATTTATTCCATTGTATAGGTAAAAAGATACTCTTATTCTAGAAAACATTATGCAAAATTTTAGTCAAATTCAATTGTGGTTTTTTTTTTTACTAATTTTGATTGTTTTTTTTGTAGGGCGGCGAGGGGAAAAAATTTCAGCATTTACGTAAGATTCCCTAGTCAAGGTAGTCGCGGATTTGAAGATATGGAAGTTTTTACTCACAATAATGAAACACCTGCTGGTCTTCGTAGACAGGTACACAAACAAGTTTAACCAATATTTTGAGTAATAATAATATCATACTCAGAAAGAAATTTTAAATTATCTGTAATTTTTTTTAGATAATACGTCAAATTAAGGAGCATACTCAAACAAATACGAATTTCAAGCTGGACTTGTACTACAATGGAGACATAATAGATTTGTCAGAAGATAGGCGTGTAGTGAGTGTGTATGGACTTCGTGATAAAATGGTATTTAACTCCTTCACTTGCTATGAAATAATAACCATACACTTAGTTAGCTCATACTTAATATTATTTTGAATATTGTAACTTCATTGAAAGGTTAATGAATTTTTTTGTTTTCCATTTTCGTGTAGTTAATTCAAGCTAAGATAGGGCAGAGCAACATGACAAACTCTCCGGACTCTAGTGAAGAAAGTTCTGGTGGTAAGATTTATTTTGCATCTATTCAGTAATAAATAATTTCATTTAGTTTCAATTAATTTTGAAGTTATAACATGTCGGATGGGACGCTAATAGTGTTATTTTTAAATTTATGTCTCGAAGGTTCTCCTAATCATTTTCAAGGAGGAAGTGATGGTCCAAACGTAGAAGCTGAAGAATCTTTACCTTCTGTCGTAAGCCGTCTTTTCTTTATAAAACTTTATAATCACCAATTAATTTTACATGCAGATGTATGAAACATGAATTTGATTTAAGTGACCAATTAATTAATGTTAATGTAATTATAATAATTCTCTAGATGATGTCCATGAGTGAAAGAAGGATGGAATTTTTATGTCAACTTTGTGACTTGGGTGCAAATATAGGAGAGGAAAGACTGAGAGATGCGGCTCGATTACTATTGACAATTATACCGTCTTGTCGTCACACTGAGAAAGCTCTGAAAGAAGCATTTCTGACACAAACTGAGAAAAAACCATACACTTTTCTTTTCAATTCAGACCCTGCATCTGTTTTGTATCGTCTAGAGGTTGGACTTAAACTTTTTTTTAAATATAGCTTGAATGGATATTGTGCCAATTCAAAATTTCTATTATTCGATATTTTCTATCTAAAAATAGCAACAAATTGTTTTAATATCGTGTCTTTTTTGTAATTGACTCCTATTTATAGGTTTTGTATGCGACTTTATTTCCTGCCGTGAATCCTGAATCTGAGTCAACATTAGAATTACTTTTCAAGTTTTTCACATCTGGAGGAGCAGGGGCTGTAGTTGAAATGCTGACAAAAAACAATTTTATGCCTTGTACGTGGTAGCACTCTTCTTTTTTAAAGAAAAAACTTCAATTATTCACACAATCAATTCAGTTTCTATTCAAATTATTAGTATCACCTGTTTATCCTTTGGCCAACATTTATTTGTATTTTTTTCTCCTTAGTGGCCGACGTTGCAACAAAAAGATCGGCCTACTTGGCTGTGCTCAAATTAACAAAAGCTGTTCTTACTATTATGTCCCAGTTGTTGGTTAAATATTCTGGTGTTGGGAATCATATTAGTGATGAAAGATTTCGTGTCGTCAATGATGCTGGTAATGAGAATAATTTACTTAAGTACCGTAGACATAAATTAAATAAGGATCACTGTGAAATATCTAAAAAAAAATAATGTTCTCATTTACAGTTACTTCTATACCTAATCCTGTTAGTGAAGTCATCCTCCGACGCATTGCAGATCACTTATCCTATTCCTTAATGAATTACGTAAGAAATTTTATATTTATTATGTCATGGTCTGAAATCATTAACCAATTGTTGTCTCTTTCTTGGTATACTGTAGGTAAAAGAAGTACCTGGTATGAAATATACAGAGGGTTTAAGATCACTTCTAAAGTCAGCAATTGACGGCGCTTTACCAGATATTGAAACCATTAGATTAGTTATTAAATTAGCAAGTGCAACTGCTTCTGGATCTCTCTCCTATTTTTCATCAGATCAACATCAGGCAAATCGGGAACCTACAGAGGATGATGTCGCAGGTAAACATTCAAATTTTATGTGTCAAATGTATAGGTATCTATACAGCACTATTCACTATAGTCAACTGTATTTGATACTATTTACTAGTATTTACAATTTGTATGACAAGATTTTATTTTATACACTCCAAATTATAGTTTGTGAAGAAGCTATGGAAGTATTGACACTAAGTTTTGTACTAAATCCAACGGCACTCGACCAAATGTTCAATGATCCTTCATGGAAGCAATTTTTACGACAAGTTTTATTTCACACTCATGGGCGATCTGTACGATATGCCGCTCATGAACAGCTGTATGCAATCGCCACAAAATGTTCCGGAAACACTGCTATTTTGACCTTTTTCATCATGTTCCTTTTTGAAATAGTGCAAACATTAGTTCCAGATCTTCCTCATCACTCACGTGATGTGTTTCACTTGCTTTGTAACCTGTTGCGATACTCACACAATTTTAACATTCCTCTGCCAAAACATGAACAATTATTGAATACTCAAATTGAGTGGCTACGACAAGTCAAGGTGATTTAAATTTTGTGACGAATGTGTCTTGTCTATATTTATGGAGATGATTTTTTTCATGCAATCATTTCATTTAATCATATGTTATATTACATATTAATAAAAAAAATTGTTTTATTTTAAAATCTTTAGGAGTATGTCAAAATGCATGGAGAAGGTAGTGTCCAGGAAGACTTACTCGAAGGTCATATATGTGTGGCACGTGAACTAACTGGATTTTTAACTCCTGAAAAGAAATTATTGTGGGGATCCGATCCACAAGGAAATAAGTCATTGATTCGCGTAAGTACAATAAACATATTTTAAGAAATGTGGTCAATAAATCCACTGGTACGAAAATAAATTAATGTGTGACCTTTGTGGTAATTTTTTTTGTTGTTGTTAACAGGAAATAATTGAAGAGTTTGTTTTCCCATGGTCCAAGGCCCATTCAGCTCTTAAGAAATCTGGAGAAATCAATTTTGAATCTCCAGTTCAAATTTGTGCAACGCCAGTAACACAGAATGCGATTCTAGATGTAGTCGTTGCCCTCTGCACTGGTTGTTATCAAAATTTGAAACTTACAATTGAAATTCTTGTCTGTGTTTTCAACTATTCGCTTGGTATATAAAATACTTATTAATATTGTAAAATCATTTCATTTTTTACGATTTTAATTTCAAAAAACAAAATCAAATATTGAGTATTCATTTATGGAATATTAATATTCTTAATTCAACAGATGGTTTATCGTTGACTGGTGAAGGAATTTTAAACGAGTGGGAATATGTACCCCCAGTTGGAAATCGACCCATGGGAGGTTTTGTGGGGTTAAAAAATGCTGGTGCGACATGCTATATGAATTCTGTTTTGCAACAGTTGTTCATGGTAGAGAACATTAAGCGTGGGATTCTAGGAGTGATTGTAACAGAACAAGATTTAAATGATGAAGGTATTGAGGAAATCCCTTCAAACGATTCGGTTGTTACAAGTTGTGGTAATGGATTATCCATGGACTCTTCTACCTCGGATAATTCTGACGACAGAAAAGCCTATAACGTGTGTATATTAAAACAAGCTCAATCTATCTTTGGTCACTTGGCCCTCTCCAAGTTACAGTACTATGTACCAGAGGGTTTGTGGAAACATTTTAGGTGAGCCTATACTTGAACATTCAATAAAAGTGTAATTCCAGAATAATAGCCAATACTTGTGAACTACATTATGTTGTGCTATTTTAGTATGACGCACTGCGGCATGGAGACTGAAAGCCACCTAAATTTTGATTTCTCTTTAAAATTGTTTTCTAGACTCCAAGGGGAACCAGTTAATTTGAGGGAACAACAAGATGCCGTCGAATTTTTTATGAGTTTAATTGAAAGTGTTGATGATGGACTGAAAGCGCTGGGTCAAGGCAAATGACAACAAGTTTTTTTTGTTTTACCCTAGACGAATACCGAAATATTTATCATTAGCATGATATTTAATTATTTCTTACATCTGACTATGTTATTCTTTAATTTTTTTTATATAGAGCAAGTCATGTCTAAACAATTGGGCGGACTTTTCTCTGATCAAAAAATATGCAAGGAGTGTCCTCATCGATATTCTAAAGAAGAACCTTTCTCCGTGATATCCGTTGATATTAGAAACCACTCTAATTTATTAGATTCGTTAGAGCAATATGTTAAGGGAGAACTGTTGGAAGGGGCTGATGCCTATCATTGTGAACGATGTAATAAAAAGGTAAGTTTCGATACACTCATCATCTAACATAGTAGAATATAATTTATTGTTTTATATGATGTAATGACGAATATGGGAAATGTTTTTATTATATTTTTTTAATTTCCTTGTAGGTGGTGACTGTGAAAAGACTTTGTGTTAAACGACTACCTCCAGTCTTAGCGATTCAATTGAAAAGATTTGAGTATGACTATGAGAGAGTATGTCCAATCAAGTTTAATGACTATTTTGAGTTCCCTCGCGAGCTGGACATGGAACCATATACCGTGTCTGGTCTTGCCAAAATTGAAGGAGAAATGATCGATGGAGATGATTTGTTACTGGGACAAGATGTTTGTAATTCTTATCGACTAACTGGAATTGTGGTGCATTCTGGTCAAGCTTCTGGTGGCCATTACTACTCATACATTTCATTCAAGTGAGTATAAAATTATTTTAAATTACGAATGAAAATATTTACCTTACATTTTACTTAAGGGTAGAAATATTTCTACACAGATAAACGTCATTGGGCAGCATCTGTTTAAATGTCAAACTTTAATTTTTAATTTAAATATCAGGTGCAATGATGGTGTCTGGAGATGGTATAAATTTGATGATGGAGACGTCTCAGAGTGTCGAATGGATGACGATGAAGAGCTGAAAAATCAATGTTTTGGTGGAGATTATTCAGGAGAAGTTTTTGATCACATGATGAAACGAATGAGCTTCCGGAGACAAAAGCGTTGGTGGAATGCCTATATTCTTTTCTACACTCGAAAAGATGCATTAGAATCCAATGTTGTGACAAAATTATCATCGATGACACGTAAGGACAATAGTTTTTTTTAAATATGAATTTAAAATCATTAATTTAATTTTTGACTATTGTTGATATTTTTAAAAACGGTTTATTAGAATTATAATGCAAGGAAAATCAAGGAATTAATTTTGATTCATTTGTTTTACAGTTTTGGAAAAAAGACTCGTTGTACCTCCTAGAATTGAGCGGAACGTATTGAAGGAAAATATTGAATTTATGCACATGCGGTCACATTTTTCAATAGAATACTTCCAATTCGTGAAGAAGCTCGTTGGTGCAAATACCTATGTTTTGTCAGGGACCCTGGATTTGGAGCCACGGGTAAAATACTTCTTAGTGACTATGAAAAGTTCATCAGTTTCATTTTTGATATTACTGTATTTTATTGCTTTTCTGTTTACTCTTTTACAGTCCGTTGACGAATCAGAGCAACTAGCTATTGTGAGCGTGACAATGGCTACAATGTTCCTATTCTCCGTCGGATTCAGAACAAAGAAGAATCTTCGTAAGTAATCATTTTCATTTTGATAAATGATTATTTTTATCTGTTTAAAGTGAAAAATACCACTAATGCCCATTGAGCAAACGACTTTTAGTGACAAATTATTTTTCAATCTAAAAAAGTTGTTCCTCTATTCAATTAAAAGTTTTTATTTTTAAAAATCTTACAGGTGGTCTTGCCAATGATTGGTACGACATTATTGCCACTTACCTGAAGCACTCTAAAGCTGTACGATTTTGGTTTGCTACGTACGCTTTGTTCCGAGATCCCTGCAGGTAAAACTAAAGTTTTTCGCAAAGAGCCACTACCTATTAAGTATTTAAGTGTTAGATTTTGTGTTTCAACTTTTAATATACACGAGAGTAATCAAAATTTGAAATGTGATTGAGATTTTATATTTGTGAAATTTCAGGATCGGCGAGTATTTACTAGAATGTCCAAGCTCAGAAGTTCGAAGTGTATTTGCTAAATTCTTGGTCTTCTTAGCTCACAAGTAAGTACAAAAAATTCATTATTGTTCATTTGTACAATTACACATGGTCTGATATATATTATTTCTTTACAAAACAGTTCTAAAAGTGATGGTGTGTACACACCAGCCATACCAATGGCAACTCTTTGTAAGTTACTTTTTTTGAATTTTTTATACCTTTTATGTATTCACTTTTGATAATAATTTGTTTATTTGAAATATTATAGCGAGGACAGCAGAAAAGAATGCTCCACTACATGAGTATATATTAGAAGGAGTGTTGAATCTGTTGAGACGAGATGTGTCTGAATACGGTCGACATTTGGTTCAGTATTTTAGTTTCTTTGTCAACTATGCTAATCTAGGGAATCAGGAAAAGCTTCACCTCTTGAAGGTACATATTACAATTTTTACTATGTTGACTAAAGTATTCCTTCTAAAACAATTCTGATTAACAAATGAATGTTTTTTTTTTGTTGAAAAGTTGGATGTACCAACATTATTCATGCAAGTTGCTTTAGGTAAGTGTCATAAATATTTGGTATACATTGTTCACAAAATAAAAATGTCAATTAATTTATAAAATTAATGATTAGATGATGGTCCTGCCCCTCCCATTAAATATCAGTCCGCTGACTTGGGAAAATTATACCATTTGGTATCTATTTTGGTCCGCTCTTGTGATGTTTCCCATAAATGTAGAAGCAACATAACGGTATGAAATAATTAATTTGAATAAATATCTTCCTTCATCACTTGTACAATTGAAGACTTGACAGTTTTATATAATTTTTTTGAAAAAATAAATAAATGTTACAGAATGAACCTGTTTTGCCAAATTCATTCATGGAATGTAATGTATCTGAACCATTAGCCGTCCTGCCTCAAGGTGATATATATTTATATATAAAAATTATAAAATTATGGAAAAAAATTCTTAATGAAACAAACAAGGTCTAACTTTTATTTTTCTTGTTTTTTCACTTCAACCAGCCACATGTGATATTCTTTATGGTCGCGGGTAAGAACTTTTTATTATTTACTTTTTTTTAGTGTTTTTAGTCAACTGGACTATTATGGATCAAATAGATTGTAATAAAATATTTAATCTTTAATTTGCAGGAATTTTAGTTGCAGTGCGTATTTGAAGAAAATAATCGATGAGGCGTTTGCAGCTGAAGAAACTTTGATACTTTTACAATTTCTTTGTTGGGAAAATCCAAATTTTTCAAAAGTTATACTATCAGAAATACTAGGACATATTGGTTTCTCTTACACACCTGAGCTTAAAACTTTTTTGGATATTTTACTAAGTTTACTTCGTATAGAGGACTCGTGGAAACAAATGAGGGTGTGCAGTGCACTTAAAGGTATAATTTACATGCAATATTATTGTTATTTAATTTTTGAAGACAATTGTTGTTCAATGACAATTTAAACAACTTGACAACTCTGTGTGTACAGGTATACCCGAGGACAAGGAGGGTCTCATAGACATTATCCATAGAAATAAACAGAGCCATCCTAAGCGAGCCTACTTATTCGTCAAATGTGTTACAAATTTGATGACACCTGGTAAGAATAATAGCTAACGTACGAGTTTAAAAGCGAAAATTTTCAAGATTATCTTAATTCACAAATTTTAGGAAGTAGAGCTCATCAAGTTATAACGTCATCAGAAGATTTGACACGAAAATGGAATCAGGCTATTGAATGGTTGCAACATGAACTTGATCGGAGAGCACCGATTGCTGGCTCATACGGATATTCTACGACTTGGTCGCCACCTTCAAACGAATCATCAAATGGTTCATTCTATTTAGGTGAGACTTTCAGAAATTTCTGGGGTTTCCTTCTTTATCACCTATTATAATTGTGGTTTTTTTTGTATTTAGAACGATCGCTTTCAGCTAAAACAACTCTTGACCGAGCTGTAGAGTTGCGAGTGGATCCAGAACAGGTACGGATTTTTAAAATCTAATTCAATTATTTACAGTATAATACAACAAGCCCATTCGTGTAGTTTCGCTGTTGTTTTAATAGAGATCGAGAGCAAAATAATTTTGATTTAACTTTTATTTCTTACATTTTTTAGGGAGAGGTTGAAGAGTCTCAAATCTCGAGTGAAGGAGAAGAAGAGGGTGGAAAAGAGAATGATGAAAATGTAGGTTCACCATCATTTGTGACCTCTGCCCCGCCAAATTCTCCACCCTCAAGTAGTGAAAGCCTTCAAATCAAAGAGTGACAGTTATTGAGTAGTTGTGTTTTCAAATCAAATCGTTCCGTGTAAATTATTTAATTTTAAGTTTTTAAGTGGATTTTCAAATTTATTTTTCATCTCAACAGTGTGTGTTGTTTAAAGATTGGTCAGAACTGTACTATTTAGATCGTAGTATGTTTTCTTCTTGTCAACTTTCTTTCCATAATTCGATCACATATTGTAATGGTGACGCATCTTTTTAAAAAGGAAAATCTTGTTACTTATACTAACTATAGTGATGAAGGCAAGTTTAAAAAAGTCAGTCTTCTAGTGACTCTTTCTGATTGGTAATTTTTTTTGTATTCTCAGTGGATAAACAAAAAAAGAAAATAGAGATGTAATAGAATGAAGACGAAAAGAATGAGCAAATATTTAATCATAATATTTATCAAAATGTGGTCAGAGCTAAACTTTGGTTTTAAGATAAGAAGTTCTTCTCATATATAAACAAGGGTGAGAAAGATTCATTGCACATCGATAGTTTAAATGTTTAGACAGTTACAACACAAAGAAAGAAAAAAATTGTTCAATTGCCTTGTCAAGCGTACTGCTAAAGAGAATAATCTTGTACATGATTTTAAGATTTTATAGTTGCCAGCCATTGCTTGCTTCAATAGAATGATAAATGAGTAACTGAAATTTTTTAAAAAATTGAATGTTCTTAATGGGGAGGGAGGGGAAGAGAAACTATAATAATGTATAAGTAAATTAAATGACGTAGTACAGTTAATTTAGAAACGCAAACTCTCATCATGCAATCTTGTGCCTAGACCCTTGTTCAATATCAGCGCTACAATATATATTCAAGTATGGTATTTTAAACAAAATTTTATTATTATTATTGTTGTCATTGCTGAGTTGTATATATTTTGACATGAAAATAATTGAAAAAGTAGAAGAACATTCTTATTGACTGTTATTCTTGTGATATTGCATATCATATGCAATATGACTTTCGAATTATGATTAGACAATTTGTTTTATAAGCGATATTATTATATATGATTAGAAGTCAAAAAAAAATTTATTCGCTACAAGTTGTAATGCAATTAAAATTATTTTATGCTTGAAGAGCTTGTGTAAAGCGTCAGCTTTGTGATAACTGTGCAACATGATTGCTGGATGATTTTATTAGATACAATATATAAATATTATATACGTGACTTCATCTCGCTTCCCGTTCGCAATCAGTTAAGATAACAAGTTGTGTCAAACGATTATTATTATTATTTATTCAAGGGGTCAGTATAGTTTACAGTTTTTAAATGTTATATATTATAATTTTCAAGTACGAGCGGTACTGTACTGTGTATGTACAATACAACAATTAATATTAAATTCTACTATAAGCGTCAGAATTATCCACTGCTACTGTATACCGAGTTGAAAGAAAATTGAACAGAGTTAAAAGTATATGACTAAATAGTCATGGACTATATGGAGTCAAAACTGATATTGTAAAATCGTTATTTATTATTATTATTATCCATAATTAGGTATTATTATTATATTGTTAAGTATAAATACGTATACTGGTCGTCGCCGCCTTCATCGTTATATAGAATAATTTTTAAAAAATAAATATTATTATATATTATATATACTCGTACTCAAGGGTATATTAATTTAAATAAGTTTTTCGTTAGGTATAGTGCAGTTGTAATGTTAAGTAATAAATATTTAACATATATAACACGTACGAATTGTTACTATAAAATATATTTTAATGAATGTCAGTGTCATCAGTAGCACATGACAGGTTCTCTTTGTTTATAATTAGTAGAATACTACTTCTGAAAAAAAATGTTTTAAGTGATTTTAAAAAGTTTCTAAACAAAAGATATAATGTTGATCAATAAGGCAGATATATTATATAATATATAATACATATTTATAATGTTCTATTTACGATGAGCATATTGACAGAGTTATTTCAACAATTTTCTGCTTTGTATATAATAATATTTAAAAAAAGAGCAGTACATGTATTTTCACACAACAAGTCCACTACTGTCTTCTGTAGAGTTTCAAAAAAAAAGTGTATTGTGTATGTGTGTGTGTGCTTCTATATACGCCAACCACTCTTGTGTTATGTACAGACATGTAAGTACGTGTTTTGTTTCATAAAAAGAAAACTATATAAATCGCCAGGAGAAGGAAAAGAGAGAAATAGAATTATAAAAAATGAAAAGTAGTGTTATTTCCGTATGTCATCGGTAAATGATTTTGTGCTGCAAAGAAGAGAAAGAAAAAAAGAATGGACAAATTTTATTGGATCAAGAAAACAATAATAATTACCTAAATATTTACATTATCATTGTTTTATTTGATTTGGTCAGGCTGCTGATCAAAAAATATTCACTCATCGTACTGTCGTATATAACTCGAGTCAGTGAGACTACAATTATTATGATAAATATAATAATGTTATGATGGAATGATTATGATAAAGCTAACTATAATATGAGAATAACTTTGTTACGTAAATTGCGATGGACGTAGAAACGTAACTAATTGACTGATTTGAATAAATAAACACCAAGTTTTCAACCGATTATGCGTTCATTTTTATTTAATTGATGTTACATGTGGGGATTTAATTGTCATTGATTGTTTTTTGTTAGATATAAATTTTGTAATCCTTTTTGTATGTCAAGGCCTTCCAAGGACGATTACAAGGGAATGGACGACCCTGAAAATGGAACCGAAATGGGAAGGAATTGGTCGATAAAAAAGTTGAGTGAAGAATAAATAATAAAATGGCTCAAGTGTACTTTTATGTGGGAATAGATATGAGTCATACATTCAAAATTATTAATTTTTGGAAACAGTAAATGGGGCCTACGTGAGATATATTAAAATTGAACATACTTTCCTCAAAAGAATGACATGAATACACGAACACAACAAAAGATGTTTCTTGTTATTCTGAATATACATATATTTGTTTGGGCTCGATAATAAGAATAAAATTATTTGCGCAATTATGACATTCATTGGCTTGTTAGTTTAGTCTTGTGTGTGCCATAAATTTGACTATAAGTTTGATAAATTAAAAATAAATGAAGAAATGTTTGGTTGTTTTTGAAGTGAGGAATTTTTATTGTAATTTCCTCTGTGTTTTATATTATAGAAAGAATGGATTAACTTTAATGATATGGTTAAGACGGTGACAAAATTCCAATTTGGTAAAAAGTCTACATACCGCCCGGCATTTGTATACAAAATAAAACTGAAGAAAAGAAAAGAAAACAGAAACATTGCACCACTTCCGCAATGCATCCTTTGAGATTGTCTACGTAAACAAGGAACAAAATCAAATGTTAGTACATAACATACCTATGTTATATGTAAATGTGTAGATTCTACACTGTAGAAGGATGTTAAATTACAAAAGTTTTTGGGTTTGAATTAAGCTGTAGTGGAGAGAGAGAGAAAGGGAGAAAAAGGTCCTTTTACTTGTAATGACATGAAAATCTAGAGAAAGAGAAGAGCAAATCGATACTCTTGTATTTCCCCTATATTATAGCATTACTACGTCCTACTACAACTCCCGTTGTTGTGTGTTCTTGTCGGGTGATAGGGATAAAAAAAGTATGACTGCACTCTTGTGAACTTCTCTCTCTCGTCATGTGTGTTACGGTTGAATCAATGGACTGTAATACGTACACATACATGTACGTATTACTTTCCTTTTCCCCGTTTCCTCCAGCTCTAGAAGCCAGGAGGGGTTAGTTGATTCCTGGAGAAGCGCATGCTGGCCATGGATATATTGTAGATATGTATTCAGAGGGGGGAGTATAGCCCCTCTCTCTCTCTCTCTCTCTGCAGTTATGATATGTCATACATATGTATATAATATGTATATAGGGCACAAGAGAAATTGTCTGAGTCAGTCGATGCAATATTCCAACTCTCTTTGGTCGAATTTATATTGCTCATTTCTCCTATGTCACTGTGTGTGGCGCTCTCAAAAAATCCTGAAAGCTTTTTTACTCTCACTCTCTCTCAATTTTGCTCTATAAAGAAAGTGAGGGTAAGGAGAAGAGACTTATTCTAGACACAAAGACAAGACTCTGTTGGTGATAGTCTCCTTATGATTTTATAAGAAACATATTCATATACATAGAACAAGATACACAAAAACCAAGACTTTTGCAATTACCATTGCAGTTGAATTTAAAGAAAAAAAGGAGAGAGAAAAAAGAGTTGGAAGGCGTGAGAAGGAGGGGGAATTACATTTTGTGTGTGTGTGTGTTTCAAGAAAAGTCTCTTGGCTCCAACTTTACTTTTCTACTTAATAATATACATACATAATGGCCTTTTCAAATAGTTTTTCATCCATTCATATGAATAGAAGTGAGTCGGCAGTGGGAGAGGAAGAGATTGTTGAAGAAATGTCCTTTGGCCGTCAGACAAAACAGACCGGATACAAGTGGGCTTCCGTTCCTACATTAAATAACGCTGCCACTACCACTGAAGAATTATTGGAGCTGTGTAGTTTTGATGGACAACTTGAAGATGAAGAAGATTACAATAGTGACGTCTTACTGCCAGAGACGAATGAATGTGTGAGAGTAAGAGAGAGAGGTGAAAGTCATCATCATCATAGTTTTGAAAATGGAGAACATTTTAATCATACAGATCATCCATCCTTAGTTACTTCAAGTCAAGAGAGTCAAAGTACAAGCAGTGGAAAACCCAGAGAAGATCCCAAAGAATTTTTATTGCACTCTCCACTCAGCATGGAAGTTGAACATGGAAAAGATTTTAAGGGGGATGTGAATGGGGGTAAAAAATGTGATTTAATTGCTGAATTGGTTGAGAATCAAAATGAAATTGGACGAGACATGCCCATTGATCAAATGGCTGCAAGTATGATGAGTTCGTTTGACAATAATGGAAATCCCTTGAGCTTGGAAGAACAAGGACTTGTCAATGTAAATGAAATCATGGAGGGAAAAGGAGGAGGAGGGGCTGAAGGATTTGTTAGAATTGAACAGCAACAACAACTAAATGAACCAGTTGAGATGGGTGAATCAAATAAACAATCAATGCATGAAAAAATTGAAAACCCAATTAAATTTGGATTTAAAAGTACACTACAAAAAAGTGTTGAAGGCTTCATTGATGAACCCAAATATTTTATTAATGCTGGTAAATATTTTTATTGACAATTCACGATGACTATTTATTTTTTTATTTAATGCCATAATAATTTTGACCGAACTAAAATTAATTAATTCTGCTTCCTTCTATTACAGCAGCCCTTTCTGAAGATTTAGAAACTTATACTTTGCCTTCCCTCAAGTCTGACACTGGGGATGATGATGAAGGAGATCAAGTTGAAGATAATTTACGTAAGACTGAGGATGACATGAGAAAGAAATGTCAAGAAAATAATTCCACAACAAAGACAAAAAATACTATGAATGAAGTTGCCTCCCGTCTCCCTGTCAGCATGGTCAAACCAAGAGTTCCAATGTCCAAAAGTTTTCCAGGTAAATATTTTGACTTTTTTAAAATCATATTCTCTTTTCTATAGTCCTTATTTTAAATAAAACGTCACTATAATTTGTTTTAGATATAATTCAAACAACATTTGTTGATGAGAGGAATCGAGATGACTTTAGTAAAAAATTAATTCATGCTGAGACGATGAAAGAAAAGGAAACTTCATTCAATGATCTCACAGCAGATTCTTTAGAAGAATTGCATACAACAGATTCTGGTCCTCATTTTGACACTACTTTTAAGACACCACAACAACAACCAAATGAACAAAGACATTATCAATTTCAATCATCAGGGAAATTCCAACCGGATTTCAAAACATCAGAAAATACTCATCATAAATTAGATGATCTCATGACCATTTCTCAAAGTCAAATGGGAATTCTCTCAGGTGAGATTTTTTTAGAGAAAGTCTATTTTTCACTTTTCCCATCTCTCTCAAATATTTGAATATTGGAATTTATTATTTCAGAAAAACCACCAGAGGCTTGGGTGATTGACTTTAATTCATTGTCAATGGACTCTGAAAATTTTGATTCGGAAATGAGCAGTTCTATAAAATCTAGTAATCCCAACTCTTTAGCATTTTTTATTGACATGGATGAAAATTCAACAGCATCCGAGTCAACTAAAAAAGAAGTCAAGTCACCAGACAAAAAGAAAATATTTTCAATGTTTGTTGACTTTGGGAGTCAACCGGAGAAAGCTCAACAGCAGCAACAGCAACAACAACAGCAATCTCATCCGGTTCCTCATCATCACCCAATTGGCAACAAACCAAGTCGACTCCCAGTTCATAGAAATGTCATGAATGTCCTCAAGGATGGTGAAGTTTTACAGTTTCCTACTAGCCAAACTCAGAGTTATAGCAGTACGAGCAGTAATGGGAGTACTGGGGGTGGTGGTCAAGCAAAAGGATTGTTGAGTCATGTGAGTGGTGCTGGGACTAAAAAATGTAATTTTCAGTATCCCAGTCCAATTTTACAACACAAGGCCGCAGCGGAAGCAGCCAGAAAGAATGTGACTAAAATGGAAATCTCCGAGTCCGAGGGAGGAGAAGGGAGTAATGCAGAGAATCAATCGAAAGAAGAGGAGAAAGTTAGTAGTACAACGACGAGTACGAGCAACTTGGATCCTTCGAATAGTAATCGATCCTCTCTTCATGTTGCCACTAATGATTTTGACATGATGAACTTTTCCAGTAGCTTCATTAGCTCAATGGAAACTTCTGCACCTGAAGGTAAAATACTCCAGTTTCATTTTTGGATGTAGAAAATGATCTTGTTTAATACTTTTGTAATGTAATACCTTTGTAATTAGTTGATGAAATTTTTCATTATGAAATTCTAATTAATAGAAGAGATTTGCTCCAAAGGACCATGCTTTAAACTTGGAAAGGATTTACTACGAATGGTAAATTACTTAAAACTTTAAATTATTTCCACAATATAAGCTCTACCAATAAAACTTTATAAACAAAACGTCTTTATTTTTCTAGTTTGAGGATGGTATCAATACTGATGTCAAAATTTGTGTGAATGGACGTTATCTGAGAGCTCATAAATGTATTCTGTCATCCCGGTCTCAATATTTTGCAGCTATTTTTAGTGGGCCATGGATTGAAAAGGCAGGAAATACAATTCCATTGAATGGGTAAGTAAAATCATGTACATATTTAATTTATCCTACTTAGAAATTACTGCAAAAATCGTTTTTCAAAAACAACTTTTTGTAGTCCAATGTAATTATTATGAATTATTATTAAGTTATTTTTAAAAATAAATTTTAGGTTCTCCTACAACGTCGTACACTTTACCATGTGCCATATCTACAGTGGAACTAATGAGATTCCAGACAGTATTGATCTTTTGGAACTGGCAACTTTGACAGATTTATTAGGATTGGAAGGTTTGAGAGAAAATATTAGCCAAACTATTCGAGTCAAGTTTTGTCATAATTTTCATCGGGTAAAGTTCATATTACATACAGATTTCATATGTATAAGCCACAACTTTATTTTTCTCTTTGTTTCAAAAAAGGTAGCAAAATGAATGAAAAACTGACCTATAACTTTTTTTGTGTAGCCATGTACTGCATGCATTTCTGGAGTTCTGGAATGTTTCCCCATTGCACTCTCCTACGAAATGGATGAATTACATCGAAAAATGACAAAATGGATTTGTAAACATTTTGTAAGAATTTGGCCAACTAAAGCATTTGCCAATTTGGGGGATGAACTCATTGAAAAATGTTTGAGATACAGTGTAAACCATTTGGTAAGATTTAATAAATAAATCATTTAATTTATTAATATTTGAAAAATCTCATGTATATCCTTTAAATGTAGTCGGTGGACAACATTTTGGACATCACATTGGGATGCGATCAACTATTAACTACGATGCCAAGTGTCCGATGGACAGAACCAATTTTCAGTGTCGTCAATCAAATGTCTGAAGCTTGCGTTCAATTCATTGGAGAAAATTTCAGTCAAGTCATACAGTGTCAAAGGAGGGATTTTTTAGAAATTTAGAAATTATTAGTTAATCAATAAATAAAAGGAAAATACTTTTGTGTTCTCTATAATGAATTTAAATGAATAATTAATTTTTTTTCATTTTTCAGATTTCTTCTATTTGGTAAAGGTCAACAATGGAATATTTCCCGAATCGAAGGGACATTTGGAGATGCCATGCTTCTAATGAAACCAGATGAAGCTTGCCTAAGTCATGCAGCCCTTTGTCGTCTGATTGAGCTTGGCACACATACAATTGACGAAGTTGAGTGGTCTACGGTATTTTTGAAACTTTGATTAATTATTTTGAATATTCTAAAACTTTAGTCTTGTGTAGTCATTCTACAGGCTTTATTAGTATGTTGTGCAACAAATTTTTTGTTTTGTCTAGATGTTTGTGGATTTCCTTAAAATGCTGGCAAAGGAAATTGAACGTTACCTTACAGGGAATGCTTCAAAGGCCGTTTTATCAAAATATTGGGAGCACTTGGGACAAGATGTACGAAAAAGGATATGCACAACTTCATTTCTAGGCTATGACAAAGCCGGAAATAAAATTGTCAAAGGAAATACAGCAGCAGGAGAAGGAAATAGTGGAGGTGGTAATACTAAAACATCAGGTCAAGGACGCCTTACAGAGAGGTCATCCTCCATTTCCAGTTTAAAGTCAAATGCGTCCAGTACTAAAACTTCATCGAGTAGACATGGTGATCATCCTAAATCAGTGTCTTCAAATTCTAATAATCATTCTACAAAAACAAATAGTACAGCTAAAAATGTTGCATCTGTACGACCCATACAAAATGTCTTGCCAACAACCACAGGGGACAGTCGGACTGTAGGACAAAAAGGAAGTTCCAAGTCAAATCATAGAAATCAACATCCACCCCAGAACAGTAGTAGTGCAAGACTACAAAAAACAGTGGAAGTGACCAAAGAAAAATCTTTTTCAAATTCCCCAAGAAATTCTGTAGGTTCCACTACAGCCTCGGCTAGCCGTACCCCCATGACACCATCAAAACCAGGACCAGGACTAGTTGGCTCATCGCCATTGTCAACTACTACTACTGGTAAAACAAGAAGTGTAAAATCTTCTGCTAATGTCACAGCCACAGCAACTCAACCACCAGCACCAGCCTCTAAAAGTACCTTTGTTACCAACTCAGCCAGGGCTAATGCTGTTTCAAAGCCAACTTTAAGATCAAAAAATGTATCATCAACATTATCCACAACAACAAGGACGACGACCCCAAGAACGCCAAATTTATCTCAACCCTCAAGATATGCATCATCACATGTTGGAGCTGGAAGAAATTCGAGGGTGTCTCTTTCTGGAGAAGACAAGATAGAGAAAGTGTCATCACCAGTTACATCACTTCCAACCAATACTACTGAATTGAGTAAAACACGAACTGGTCGAACAGCTCCTGGTGGCGTTTCTGGACCGACAAGTTCGTCAAGTGGGAGAAAGTCAAATAATAATAAAAATTCAAATGGTAGCTCTGTCAATACAAGTAATGCAAGTTCAAGGAAAACATCAGCAAAATTAGCTAGTGGTTGTTGTGGTAGTAGTAGTGGAGTAGTGGAACAATACATGGAACCCATGCGAGATAGTGTCATGTCCAAGTCAACTATTGAGACGGATACTGGTGAACCTAAGATGAGAACATTGGCAGAGATTGGACGATCCAGTACTTTCTCTAAGGATGAACCAACAATTTTGAGAAAAAATTCTTATGAGGATTCTTATGAAACCCATTATTTGTCTTGAACTAATTTACTCCAGCAAAACATTTTTTAAAACATTGCTCCAGTGATAATTAAATTGTGGCATTTGAGAGAGCAGCAACTTCCTTTTTAAGCACCGGAAGCAAGAATTAGGCATGCTAAAAAATAAAATAAATAGATTATGATTTTATTCCTATACTGTGCTGTACTATACAATGTAAAGTTTTAATTTTAGTAGAATGAAGGGAAAAACTTTATTAAATATTACGCACTCAACCATCAACTTTTCTACTTTGCTCTATTTTCTCCAATCAAATTTTAGTTGTAATTTTAATATTTTCTCTAAACTTTCATCATGCATTATAATATGTACACACAAAATTAGAGCTTTTCCACCATGCGATTCATGGTATAATTAGGAAAATATAATTCATTTATCCTCTTATTATTTTGTCCTCTTCTTTTTTTAGACTCGGAAGAAACGATTGTATATTATTATATTAATATTGTAGTTTAGATGAAATGTTGGACAATGTGCAATTAACCTTATTGTTATTAAATTCACTATTGCAGTGTGTATACAACGTGATATTATATTATATGTACTACTAAGGCTCATAATTAGATTTAATGAAGGAAGCAATCGGAGCTTTAAAACACTTGCTTTTCTTGTAATTAAATTTAATCTTAGTTTAAAATAAATTGCATAACTATATACAAAGAAAATCGTAATAAAAAACATGCCTGAGATGCGTCAAAAGATTTTAATGGATCGTGTTGTTTTTCATTTTTTTCCCATCAAGAGGAACATTTTTGCTCCCTCTGAAATCCTTGTGGCTTCAAATTTGAATAATCGTTTTCCGCATGGCGCAACGTATCAGTCTTTCTTAGGAAGTCTTAGCTTTCTTCTAATTTTTGTAGTTTTAGCAGTAGTTCAAAGTTTGTAACTTTGATTTTCAAAGGAGACATAATGGGGCGAACCCCATTAGGGAAATTCCCGTTGAAGAGTATTCAAAAGTTGGGAGGAACAACGGATCTCGACAAGCATAATGATGAGTTCGCCGACGTGACATTGTCGTCCGGTGACAATAAGGTGATCCGATGTCATCGATTCATCTTGGCTCACTTTTCCCCATTCTTTCAGAAGATATTACGAGTAAGTTTTTCATTTGAATCAAAAGTCTCAATTGTTGAAAGTACGGATATTGTGTGGCGTCATTTTTGTCATATCATTCATTGGTTTTTTTCCATTGTATGTACACCTGTAGGAAAGTGACAGTACGAATGCCACCATTATTTTGATGGGGACCGAGTTTGTGGATCTCCAGGCCATCATCTTCTTCATGTACAGTGGAAAAGTGAACATACCCGACCAAAGGTTATTACATGTTCTTGAAGTTGCCAAGTTTTATCAGATCAAAGGAATGGATGTCGCTGTTGAAAAAGCAATAATTAAGGTAAATCATTCATAAAGAACAAATTGAAAAATGAACTATAAATGTAAATATACGTACTACTAACTTGTATGCTTAATGTTATAACACGTCATATGAACATGTGTTTATTTATTACCCCTTTCTACAGTATGCTGAAGCAAATAAGGTCAAGGATGAGGAACCAGGTATCAGCGGAGAAGCTCTTGACCCTGTATCCACGGATAATGAAAATGATCTTGATAATCTTGCTGTTGATGGTTCAGACAAGGGACCACAAGGAAGATCAAGTGAATCTCCGACTTCCTTTGTGAACGGGAATGCTGAAAATGATGCTCCTCCTAAACTGTCAGACCGTAAGTTCAATCCACCTGGAGTCAAAAAATTAATCGTTAGTGGTCGATATCTTTGTCAAGTATGCAAGAGGCATTACAAGAATTTGAACGTTCTCTACAATCATCGTAGTGTATATCATCGAGAGGAAAATAAGGTGGTTCCAGTGGAAAAGAAGCTGATTCCAGTGGAAAATATTCCACTGGCTCAATTTTAAAAAAGTACAAAATGGAAACTTTCCAGTTTAAACCCTTTAGATGGGATTTCTTCATTGTTTTTAATATTACTGACGACACTTTTTTTGTACTGTAGTAAAGAATCCTACTCTGTGTTTTGGCATTATTTATGCTTGTCAAAGATTTTATCCAGTTTATATGAAATTATTGTTTTCAGCTGAAAACATTTATACTTTTGTCTCCTTTATAAGTATTTCTTAATAAGTTATTGTGGAGGAGATTACGGAAGCTTACTTTTTAATTTTCAATTAATTTTGCGCAATGAATTGAGCAAAAGAACCGACCTACCTCGTTATGAAGTTATGATTATAATATTTTTGGTATGCTTTTGTTATTTTGTCGAATTTCATTAAATTACATATGTGTCGTTATAAACTTAACTTTGTATTTTGTATACAGCCATTATTTAAACTATTTTTATTTATTAATTTTATTATTTACATCACTTAGGAATGAGATTAAGAATACGTATAGAAACATCAACAATTTCTACAAGTTGACAGGTTTCAGCAGCATATCACTCATTTACTTTGTTAGTATTTTCTGATAAAATATTGTCGAGGAGAGGACGAAAGCTTACTTTTTTTAATTAATTTGCATAAAGAATTTAGCAAAACTCGTCTTGTCTACGTGCCATCAGTCAGCTTGACTATGCGTGGGTTCATGGACAACATAAACATCTTGCCATTAGACAAGTTATGTACATAATGATGATGTCAATTACAATAAATGCACAAACTGCTTATGCTACAAAAAAAGTCCCAATTTGGCACATATTTATTCTCCAATGCATTTTTGTACATATTACGTCTTAATTATTTCTTTGCAGAAATTCAGAGATATTATAATATAATGACACACAAGAATAGAACAGTACCTATCAATTCATTTTTAAAAAACAAACAAAATATTATACAACAAAATAACTTACTTTCTACAGAAAAAAATGAAATTAAACACTGTGCATTTTTATAAAAGGACTAGTGGGACGGTATCGTTCAAGCCCAAACTTTGCCAAAATTGCAATCGTTCTCTGAAGGGTTGAGAAACCATTGTGACATTTTGATCAATTTGTAAAAATTTCATATCCTTCAAATTATTTCCAACTGGCTCCCAAACTGTCATGTCATCTCCTTGTTCATTGGTATAAAGTGGTTCCCTGTAATATTAATTTATTGAAAATTAACTTCCTCAAAAAATGTCAATTCACAACTTACCCCTTGGCAGCAAAATTAGTGAGGAGGTTAATAACGACTTGGCTAATCATATAATCCGGGTCATATCTTTTGTAGCCATTGTAGACATAACTGCTATTAAAAAACTAAAAACACGGGAAATAAACAATTTGTAAATTAAATTATTTACAATTATTAATTGTCAATTATTATCTACAATCCTTACATAATAGGCATCCTCTCCATGTCCGATACCTTCGGAGAATAAACAAAAACTTTTTAATAATTTTGACAATTAATGCTATACAACTACAAGTAAAACAAATCAAAATTACCCCATTCTTGACTGGAGAACCCAGCAATATTCGCTAAATTATGAACACCCCTAAAATTGAAAATGTAGGCATAAGTTGATTTTGGTGCCACTGATGCATGGGCTTGAAGACCCTTGGTTATTCCAAATGAAAAGTAACGATCAGTGGCCATCTGAAATAAAATTAATTAATTTTAAAATGAGACCATTAAGTACACTAATCATAATTTTTCTTACAGAACTCAGTTGATCATTTGTCACATCCCTTGGACTCTGATTTCCAATATAAAATTGTGTAATTTTATCAGTGATCTCTTGTGGTTTGTCCGTAACGTAGTCAAATTGAAGCCAATATTTGAGTAATTTATTCCAATTATTTTTCAATGTTTGCAACTTTGCCAATAATGTTGTTACTAAAATATCATCAAAAAGAGAAATGTTTAAATATAAATGGCTTTAAAAAAAGACTTGAATTATTTACCAAATATTCCTGTATATCCTTCTTCCTTGGTCATGGTGGCAATCCAAGGTTTGACTGACGTCAGGTTCTTTGCATATGCCTCATCAGGTGAAATCTTTTTGCATAAATTAATACAGGTAAGTCTTATCTCTCTATAATTAACAAAAATAATCACATGTAATTTATTGTCTCACCGTGATAAACGCATCTGGACCTTCAGGCTCAATTGTTGGAGCAAATAAGACAGGAGGAAGCGGAAACCAATCCTTTTTTGTATTTTAGTAAACCCATCATTAATTTTTTTACAATTCGTCGGAATACATAAAAACATCTGTATTTTTTAAAAAAAAATTTATGACATTTTGTACTTACAAAAAGTTGAGCAGTTTGTACTGTTAAATAGTCAGGATTAGTCCGGCTAATACAATTCATCATTCTTTTACTGTCATCAGTTGGACAACGAACAAGTTTAGCTAATTTATTGGCCCACCGTCGAGCTAATTTTTTGGGCTGAATACTCCAGTGATTAAAAGCTGTTGAACTTTGAGAGACTCCATTTTGAAAATAATCTCTCGTCATATTTGAGATCATGTGAAGATGAACTGAACTTGCCTAAATAAATTTATTATAGAATTATTATCACATAAATTATTATTAAGAAATGAATTATGGAAATACCCCAGCTGATGAACCAAAAAGGGTGACACGATCTGTTGGTTTCAAAATTCAAAAAGTCATTTAAAACTTGGTTTACTTACTGAATAATTTTTTAAGTTAAGAATTTAATCGTAATTCACTTGGATCTCCACCAAAGGCTCTAGAAAAATTTGCAAAATAATGACATTAAAATTTAATCTGTAGAAAATTTAATATAAAAAATAAATTCTACATAAGAGAAAAAATTACTTAATATTGTCATGAACCCAACGTAAGGCCAGGGCTTGGTCCTTGAGACCTTGAAAAGAGATTAAATATTATGTCATTCAAGTAGTAAATTTAAAGATTATTTAACTCAAAAAGTTGTTACCCCAATTTCCAGAAGACACTTCATCACCTGTACTGAGGAACCCGAGTATTCCGAGCTTAACCGAAAAAACATGTCAGCAACAAACTGATTAGAATATGAAATTAATTTTTTTGACAAAGGTTTAAAAAAAATACTCTGTAATTTAGTGTGACTAGAACAACATCTTGGTCCAGCATCATAGATGGTCCATATTCGTGTCCAGCACCTTCAAGGACAATAATTAATTATTTATTATTTTTGAATTAAAAAAGAGTGTCAGTTGAGAGTCTCACCCATAAAATAAGAACCTCCATGTAGATAAACGATGACTGGTAACTTTGGATTATCTACTTTATCTGGAAGCTATAAAAAAATTAAATATTTGCCATCATGTCTGTAATTATATTCACCTGGATGTTTTAATGAAAAATGAAAATGTTTACACAATTTTTTTTACCTCTGGTGTAAAGACGTTGAGATATAAACAATCTTTTTTTTGAAAAGAAATACAAAAAAATATCTATCATCATTCAGTTAATGTGAATTAGTAATTGTCATGTGTAATTTTATATAAAGTTTAAATGTATTGACCTTCAGACCCAATGACTCTGAAAAGTTTGTACAGACTGTACTGTAGACAGTATGGTCCAGGCTTGTGAGCTAATCGTACACCTTGCCATGGTCTTTTTGGTAGCGGAGACTAAAAAAATTAATTAATTAATCAATGTCATTTCTACATCTTCACATTCCTTCATAATGAGTCAAGATATTGATCAATTGTCTAGCATGTTTCTCTTTTTTTTACAAAAGCCTCAGGTAAATTCACAAACCAACAATTTTCTGGGATTTAATTTCCTGCATAACTATAATTTGACGATACTTTGCGCAAAAAAGAAGTTTATCAAAGCTAAACTCTTAATCTTAATTCTAAGGGAAGGATCCAGTCAATTTTAAAAAAGGAATAGGTCCTAGAACAACAATAAAATGTGCTGTGTAGTGTTGAACTACTTGAACGTGAAGTCAATTTCATTTTTCATTTCAAGGTTGACAAAATTCTTTATCTGTGTCCATATTTAAAGGTCAGTCCAACATTCCTTTCCCTCTTGAACTGAGGTGCACAGTAGGGCAATTGAGTGCTCAAAATGATTGACACATGTTCAATTTCAATTAACAATGCAATTAGCCATCTCTTTTTGTACAAGTAGTTGTAAACTAAACTTGTCTGTGTTGTTTATAGTCCCTGTCAATATTTCTTTTTGTTTTTGTTGTAAAACAAATTAATTTACTCTTCTTTGCATTTTGCATTTGCACTGAATGATATTACAACAGTGCAAAGTACATTGCGTCATGATGATGCCAACTTATTTCAACAAGTTTTTAAAATTAAATAATTTTATTTTTTAGCTAAAATGAATATAAAAAACGTCGTCTTCCGTGAGCTTTAATGTTTATTTCCTCATTAGACAAATTCCTGCAAAAAAAACTTTTCCGCCTTAGACTCATAGTTAGCAGTGAGTGGCAGTGACAACAGTAGTAAACTAAGGTCTATACGTAAAAAAAATCATTATTTTCATCCTCCCATTCACCTGTAACCTGTAGTTTTCATTACACAGCATTTGACTAATTAACATTTTCGTGGAAGGAGATTAAAAAAATGATTGAGAAATGAATAACATTTTACGATGACATGTTAAAAAAGAGAGAAAAATCTGTAAAAATGCACTCGCCGGCTTCTGCATCTTTCTTCTTCTCTTCAATAAATAATTAGCTTTAAATTATGTGTTGTAAAGGTCAAGGTTACTCTTTTTCACAAACTCATAAAATGGTTCACTTGTTTTTGCTAAAAGTTTGCTTTTGAATTATATGTAAATACTATACATACAAATGAAATCCATACTCTGTATATCTGCCCATATATGTAAAATGTATAGATTTCCTATTAATAAGATAATGTGCCTTGACTGCTGATTTCCAGTATAGTCAATTATAATTAAGTACATTTAGTTGTGTTGAATGCGGAAAGAATCATTAAAAACTATCAATCTCTATCACTGTCACAGACACAAAACTTTTTCTCACAAGTCTGGATATTTTGCTTCTCTAACTCTTGATTATTCTCATGATAGCCTAATGTGCGATAGATATTTTATGAGCCATAAAAAATGTGCAAAATAATTTTGCACTTATTTTCCAATTAAATACAAAAGTGCTACTTACTATAAACTTTAATTTAAATTGCAGAATTCAAAATATTATCTTGATTTGTAAATACACGACAAAAATATATACCTTGAACCGAGTGTACTGTGTATTCTCTCCAAATGGTATTCCTTGAATATTAAAATAATTAAAAATATGAAGCAAAGATTAAGAATGAAAAACAATAAATTAATTAAAAATATTTACAGAATTAATAATTAATTTGAGAATAATAATTTATTATTATTCTACAAAATTTACCTTCAAAAGCAATAATATCTCTGCCTTGTATAGTCTTCATGGAGTATCCCTGTAATTTACCGGCATTCGTCTTTACAATCAAATTCTCCAAGTCGGGATCTGGATCACTCCGACTTCGAAAACTTAATTGAGGAAATGGAGATGGATTTATGTCTGGAGGACGATAACTGGGATCACATGGTACTAGTCCACAGAGTAAATTAAATAGAAATACTGATAGTAGCACTACCATTTTAATAATTTGTAATTAAAAATGATCAAAGTCTTCCACAACACAATAACTCGGGCCTACATTAACTCTTTAAATGTTAACTTTTCAGTGCCACAACTCCTCACTTTGACTGTCACAGGTGTAATAATCTTTAAAAATGTAATCTTCATCTGACAGGAGGAAGAACAACGAGTCGTGTAATCCTTAGAGAGAGAGAGAGGTCTAATGTAAACTGAAAGAATGATGGAGAGGGGTTAAAAGAGTATCAATTTAGTGGAAGGTGAAGGTGCTGTATTTAAAGTATTAAAAGTAGTTTGTAAAATGTAAACAAAATCCTCATTTTTTTCTACGCACAACACAATCAACAATAGACTATCCTCAAAAAGTTTTGACTTTTGACATTAAAAAATATTTATCATTAACATCCATCTCCTCCTCTCTTATTTACTTGTACAGATACACCCCCATGATGTTTAACTGCATGATAAATGAAACGTGGAGAACTTCTTCCTCTACCCATCTTAAATCCCCCTTCTCAACATGCCCACGTTAATGTTGTAGGAATAGACTTTAGAAGAGAGAATAAAAAAAATAATTCCCAAGTAGGAAAAGAATAATTTCATGCAGTGGAGTAAAACACACTAAAAGAACAGGAATTGATTGTCAAGGACAAAAACAAAATCATGATTCCTTCCATATCTTCATTTAATGTCTCGATGTAACATAATATGCTTGTACTTTTCTTTTGTATAATTTCCTCTAATCATTTTAGAGTGCATGTCAGACCGTCACCTCTCCCTCTCATCGTCAGTAAAACAACGCTCATCGTTTATCTGACTACATTATTTTAAAATTGGCTATATAAATTAAATTTTAATAGTAAGTATGAGAGTTTAGGCTGCAACCAGAACTATCCCCAAAAATTCCCTGGATTTTGTTTGTAAACAAATGGCTAGTAATAATTTATTATGTCTCTCATTTTGACTCTCATTCAATTCATGACTCATTTTTTAATGAAATGCTCATAAGCTAATAAGAATAAAATTTAATTTAAATTACTTGAGACATGAGTATGACTGAATTTAGCATAGACTCAAAGTCTCTCAATTTTTTGTTTCCCCATTGACCTTTCATTTTGTGCATCAACAATTATATTTTAGTTGGGTCAGTCAGTCAGTCTTATCACATGGCAAATGCGTACAGGACAATGGGAATAAACAAAAGTCTGACTGTATTTATTACGTGTACATTTAACTTAAATGATTTAAGTATATGAAGAGGAGACAAAAAAACAAGTTGCACGCAAAATCAATTGTTGAATTTTTCATGTAATATGGGACATGATGATAGTAATTTTATTGTTGCAGGCATGAAACACGTTCTTGCTATTTTTTAATACATCACATGTGCTAGCCTATGCAACATTTAATCTTGTTATATGAATTAGAGAGGGAGAGAAATATGCGGAAATCCTTCCGCCATCACGCTCAACTTTTCTGTTGTTTATCAAATTAAATATTAAGAATAGGACATTGTCTAGTTTTTATGAGAAGAAGATTTAAGAGACTTGACAGACACAAAATGAGAATAAATCACTGTAACTTGTCATATCCTTACAAATTATCGTGTAGACTTGGTCATGGTCAGGATGGGTGATGATCACCTTGAAAAACTATTATTTAATTTAAACCTTTCTCTCTCTCCCATGTCTACAGATAAGTCTTTGGAAATAGTATCACAATTTATTGTGGCTACATGTAAAACATGACACATTGGTATTGATTATTTTTACACAGAAACAAATGAAAGATCATACCTGTGGTACGCATGCATGAAATATAATTAAAAATTGGTTAATCTGAGACTTGTATCAAAATGTGATAATACCACAAGATATTTTAGGAGACGAACAAATGAATCATTGCAAGGAGACTGTTCAATGACATGAAGAGTGATTTAAATTTCCATAATAGAGTCAATGTACTTTCTACAGGATAACTGTACGGGATTTTGTATCTGTGTAGTATGTACATAACTTATGCATTACTTTACATACACAATTTATACGCCAAGTTTACTCCTTGGCCTTTGATCGAAGGATGAACCTTTGAAGCAGTGAGAATTTCAATTAGACACGGTCACCAAAATAAACAGACAAATAATAGACAAGAATAGAATGTTGTGTCATATATGAGTACATACGTACTAACACTCCCGTCTGAAACTCACTCTTACAGGTAATCTGTTATGTACATAATAGCAAGAGGAACACGACTAATGGATCTTATATGTTAGAATTAGAATAGTCCTCTAATTTGAATTTTAACATTTATTTTGTAAAGACGGAAAACTTATAGCTGGACTAAGAATAATAATAAGAAAGAAACTGCATGATTCATAATATAAGTAGTGTTTTTCCAAATGGAATCATTTTAATTTTGATCTTATTTCACGATACATGAAAAAACAAGAAATCACAATAAACATTTTTTAAATCATAACAAACAAAAAATAACAACATTAACGAGATTTTATATAATTTTTTGAATTTTTTTAAAAAAGAATATCTCTGATTTTAATTAATTCTATAAATTCTTTGCCTTATTTTCTATAGGTATGAATGGACTGTTAGTACAGATATAACAATATAGAAAATTGTAAAATATTTATGTCTAAAGCGTATCACATTTCTATAAAGCTACAGACTCAAACTTTGCATTTTAATTTTAATATGTATTGTAATTAATATACTTGTTATCTATTGGTAATTGGAAAACATACTGATTGTATTAGCACTCTAGTCAAGTTCATTTCCTAGCACTTTAAAATATTCTATTAAGTAGCCCTGTAAATAATCGCGTCAGTCGGCATCTTATTGTTACCAAGTAACATAATTTTAAAAAATATTTCTATCTGAATGCTTTGATCGTTGTAATTCTCGGCGAAAATACTCGATGGTTTTCTGAAGACCATTTTGCAAGGGAACAGTGGGTGTCCAGTGTAATTCTTTTTGGGCTCTTGTGATGTCTGGACGTCTCATTTGAGGATCATCCTCCACTGGGGGTAAATGCTCAATCTCGCTTGTCGTACGGCCCACAAGCTCTCGAATAACCGAAGCAAATTCTATCCAAAAAAAGTACATCAGTGATATAACAGTGAAAGTTTAAATTATAATGAAAATTCCCTGAAAATGTTTCTCTCTTACCCTCTATAGTGTGTTCATCGGGATTTCCTAAATTAACAGGTTGCGTATAGTTGGATTTCATAAGAGCAATAAGTCCGTCGACTAGATCCGTTACATATTGAAAAGATCGAGTTTGCTTCCCACTACCATATATCTGAAACATACATAAAATTGATCATATTAATCAATGTTTCATGACTTTTATTATATGACACATAATATTCCATTGTATAAAAGCCTACCGTCATAGTTTCATTTTGAAGGGCTTGGAGTATAAAATTGGAAACAACTCTTCCATCATTCATATGCATCCTTGGTCCATACGTATTAAAAATTCGAGCAACTCTAACATCAACATTTTCTTGTTTAGCGTAAGCATAACCCAAAGCTTCTGCAACTCTTTTTCCTTCGTCGTAACAAGCCCTGGGTCCTATTGGATTGACATGGCCCCAATAACTTTCTGGTTGAGGATGAACCTCTGGATCTCCATAAACTTTATTTCAATAAAAAAACACCAATGATTTTTAAAATGAAACTACACATAATGATTATTAAAAATCTGTCAAAAGAATATTCTCACCTTCACTTGTACTAGCAATCAAGACTTTAGCTCCAACACGTTTTCCCAAACCTAAACATAAACACAAAATAATATACTGTAGAGATTACAAGAGATTCATAATGTATTTAAGAATATTTTCAAGACAGCTGAATTTGCTCCTTACCTAACATGTTAATTGTTCCCATTGTATTTGTTTTGATCGTCTTGACAGGATTGTACATGTAATGTGGAGGACTGGCCGGACTAGCTAAATGGTACACTTCATCAACTTCAATGAACAAGGGATTGACAATGTCATGATTAAGGAGTTCAAAGTTTTCATGTCCAATCCATTGCTCCACATTACGCTTCCTTCCGGTAAAAAAATTGTCTGCAACTGTCACTTCATGTCCTTCAAGCATGAGATGGTCAACCAAATGCGAACCGACAAATCCAGCACCTCCTGTAATCTACAATTTATAATATACACAAAGATTAGATTGACTCTCTTTGAAAGACATCATGTAAAACTCACCAGAATTCTTTTACGGTCTTTGTAGGTCAAGAATTGAACTTCAGGGAATTTCTTTGGGGCACGACTTTCTAATTCTTTGATTCTTTCCTCCAATTTAGCAATTTGAACATTTTCTAAAATTACTGATGAGCTACCTCCTGTACAAACTCCGTCGTCATCCTCTGAGCATGTACTACCTGTATATTCTACAAGGAAAATAACAAATTTTATTATCAAATATTGGTCATAAGAATCTTATGATAAGATCACATCTTTAAGATGTAAAAGTAGGACAAAGAACATCTTGTTCACGAAAAGAAAATAAAAGAAATAATGGTCACCAAAATACTTACGCAGAATGGTCCATAATATTATCACTGAAATATTTCGAAACTTCATTCCTGACTAGTCCAATAAAAGCACAATAAATGAGAAAACCAACAAAATAAAAAATATTTTTGTCAATTTTTTGAATGCATTCGCGGTGAAAGAGAAAGCGGGATCATAACAAAGGACGAATTTTTCTTAGACTTTTTTGGTTTTTTTGCCGACCTGCATTTATTATAAGGTAATTAACATTTATCTCTCATTGACATGCTAGTGGTGACTCATAATTGGTTTCATATTTCAATTTCAGTTGTGAATGAATGTTCAGAACAACGAGGACAATGCTCAAAATGTTGAATATCTCGGTCGATGGAAACATCTCCTCCGGCAAATCAACATTAGTATCTAAGGTGAGTGTATTTCATCATATCATATTCTTTGATTTATCATTTATGTCCCATTCGTTCACTCCTTATTTCTTTTTGACAAAAGTTGGTGGATAGTTTTCCAAGATGGGGATCGGGATCATCAGTAGAAGTTATACAAGAACCCCTTGAAAAATGGGTAGACTTGAAGGGTCATAATCTACTGTAAGTTCTATGAGCCTGCCAATGTGATAGTTTAAGAATAATTTAAAATAATTTTGAGGATCTTTATTTTAGGAACATGTTCTATGAAGATTCGGTGAAGAATAACTTCATTTTCCAACACTATGTACAATTGACAAGGTATTTTGTTATGATGATATAATAAGTAAAACTGATACGCCAAAGCTAGTAGCCTGAAGCTACCTATGCGTTGGACAATAACTTTTATTTAATTGTGATTTTGTAGACTCATGGACACCGTTAAGCAAATGAACTTAAAAGATAATGAAAATAGATATAATCAAAACAGTCCTCGAGTACGATTGATGGAGAGATCCCTGCAAAATAATCGGTAAGGAAAATACACTAATAGAATTTGTACATGTAGTCAATAATAATAAATTATCATTAATAATCTTCATTTCTAATTCGTAACTTTTCTATGTAGGTATTGCTTTACAGAATTAGCAAGGAAACAAGGCAATCTTCAAGACCCAGAATTCGCTGTCCTTGTAGAGTGGTACAATTGGTTGGAGCAAAATTTGGACTTAAAGTTGGACTTTATAATATATTTACGGACGACTCCAGACATGGTTTACTCTAGGTACATAATATACATTTTACAATTAATGAGAAAAATTTCAGTGATGATGCTCGCGTGTGTCTGATTCTCAATTTGGGTGTACTCTCTATAGGATGAAGAGTAGAGGAAGAGCTGAAGAATCGACAGTGCCTTTAGATTATTTAACTGCACTTCATGAAACGTATGAAGATTGGCTTATTCATCAAAATAAGGACAAGATAACGGGACAAGATAAGCAAGAGGTCATCATCGTCAATGCAAACCAAGGAAAAGAAGAAGGTAATTTTCATTAAATCTTATTTATACTCTTTCATCTACATTAGTATTTATCTTGTCTTTCTTGTTTGAAAAAAAAAGTTTTTGCTGAGGCACATCAATTGCTCACAGAAAGAATTTCAACCATCATGACAGAAATCCTTCATTGTTCTCCAAACGGACCTAAATCATGTTCAGTTTAATGAGTCGATACTCATGCAACCCGTAGCAAGATCTACATTTATGGTTGTCTTTTACCAATTTTCTACATCTATTTCCACTTTCTCCAGTCCACATGAATATTTATACATGTGAAGAACTTGAAGGAGGACATTGTCCAGTACGTGCCTTCTTACATAACTGTTATTCTATGTTATCAATTATGAAGGGCAAAAGGACCCAGAATTTCATTAATTAATTATAGGCAGCAGGAACTTACATATTGCTATTTTCTTTTGAATGTCAATACTATTGACACACTTAAAATATTTTGTGACTTGGAGACTCCAAGTTGGAGTACATATAAGATTTAGTATTAGAAAAGTACAAATGATATAAATATCCAAAAAAACAACATGACCAAAGCATTCGTTAGCTATCATTAATTATTTATTAATTATTTAATTATTATAACGGATTAAGTTGAACTTGATGATATGATCATGCATAATTCTTTCATGTACATAAAATTGACTTAACGAACAAAGAATAAATTGATATTATGTATAGAAATTACACGAAATTCAATAACATTGTCGTAAAAAAGTACTAACTAAACGTACTTAACAGAAAAACAATACTAACGATAAGAAAAACTCCCCTTCCTTGTATTCTTAGTGCACACTGGATTGAGAACCTAAATAGAACAGAGTATTTCGTGTATCAAAGTACTTGTCCTTTTTTCATGACATAATTTGCAACATTTAATGTTTCAATGAATAAACTTACAAACTGCTGATGCCTGACGATCAAATTCTGCTTGCAGTGGACAGTGATGAATTGTATTTGTCGTGGATTCAGACATTGGAAGCAGCGTTGCGGGTTTACGAACTTTTGTCTCCTCTCTAAAATGATAATGTTTTAAGCCTTGGAACATAATCAAAATATTCGTTAAATGAGGACCATGTAAGTGTACCTGTTGATATTTTTAATTGGACGTTTTCGTTTGAAGGATTGATCAATTTTGAGCCATATAGGGAATTGGGGTTGATGAACACAACGGAGAGATTTTATTGTAAAGAAATTTAGGAGGAAGATATCTTGATCATTAAAAAGTTGAAAGTAGTTGCTCTTTAATGTAATGTTCACACCCTAAATGAAAAATGAAAAATGATATTTCGAGTACAAATAAATATCATAGAAACTTTCTAATATACATGAAACGAGACAGTGAAATTAAAACTTACATATTTAATCCAAAATCTACCCCCACCAACAGGCACGGTGGACAATGGATTTAAATCAATGTCTAAGAACGACAGTAAATCCAAAGGTTCAAAGTTGAGTTGCTTGCTCATCGAAGAGTAGGCATAAAATGTAATCATCAGTGATGATGGGAAATCAAAATTAAGTTTAATTGTCTTTTCCTTTTGTGTCACAGATCCCTCCACAGACAAAGAGGAAGTCTAATAAAAAACATTTGGCATTTAATTAGACAAACTTCAGAATGCACAATTTATGAAAGGCACATGAGATAATATATTTTACCAACTGACCATGCATTTTGAGATTGTCAGGTATTCATAGCTTGTAGGTAATCTATGTTTCAAATGCTCTTCAAAAAATGGGTTCATAAAATCTGAAGGAAATAAAGTTTTTTTGACTATTCTCATCGCCAAGCGTTTCTTGTAATCCTTGTCCATCATTTTTTTATTTGACAAGCGAAGGTAGCGTGGAGGATAGAGTAGTTCTGAAAATTGTTTGTTGTTTATTAGTGAAACTATTAAATAGGGTACTTTATCTGTAATTAAATAAAGTACAAAATGTATTTATTACTTGGACGATTATTCCGATCATAGCATGGGTAGATTGTGTTCTTCTTTTCTGGTAATAGAAGTGAGAAGTCAGTTGAGAGGGCAATGAATGGAAAGTCTTTGGATTTCAAGTCAACTCCATACAAAAATACATTATTTTTATCCAGTAAACCAATTTTACCCTCCTCTCCTACAATTGAGTATAACCATCTTTTAAAGTCATATTTATGGATTATGGAGGCACAAATATTGGTTTACCTATGGATAATACAGAATTCTTTCCCAAATAACAATGTGTTGGTCTTATCACATGAGGAATAGTTTTTGTCTCATTTACTTCTCCAATATCTAGCCGAATACTGTTATGAATATAAAACACTGCTGAATGTAGCACCAAACCTTAGAGTACAAAAAACAACTGACATTTGAGTTTTTTAAAAGTGGTTCATTAATATTTTTATACCATTAGTGTGGTCAGGGGAAGCTAACCAAACGTTACAATCGTCCCAAATTACAAATGACATTTCCATTCCAATTATTTCTGCTTGTACATAACCATGAATTGGAATCCTTACTTTCCGTTCTCTTGTCATTGTACACAAAGTCCCATTTATTGGACTAAATGCATCTACATAGACCTGAATAAATTTATCTAAGACTTAGTACAAAATTCTCGTTTCTATAAATCTTAATTTGATTTAGTTACGAGAGAAATTAGTACAAGTATTTTTTTACCAAAGAACTGCTACCATGTAGAATGTATATACGTTGCCAGTTGGGATAAAATATCAAAGTATGTAAAATAGAAGAACTCTTTGGAACTGATACTTGTATCTCTTGGAAATTATGTCCACCATCTTTTGATATGAATATTCTACACATTAAAATTTTCAATGAAATTAATTTCATTCAGTAAATATATATTTTTTTAAAATTATATTTACGTGAATAGCTCTGACGCTTCTCGATAGACAATCACTGAATCACCGTTAGGGCACAGGTCAATAGTCTTTGAACAACATTTTTGAGCAATTATTCTGTTGACAGGTTGTGTCAAGCCTTCAAAGATATATTAATAAATGTCAATAAAGAATATATTGTAGAAATAATGAAGGTACCTTTAGCTGTAGTGTAAGATAAAAATCTTTTTTGGCGTCCTGATATTTTTTGATAGGTCAATTCAATGTTGCCAGCTCGAATAATGTAGCCCTTTTCAGCTACGATTAGTAATGCATCAAAAACAAAGTCAAAATCGACTACAGTGATTTCAAAGCTTTTCATCTTCCTTTCATGCTCTGCTAGTGCTTTCCTATCCACTCTTAGGGGATGACAATAGGATTTTCTCAAGTGATTTTGTCCCCAGGTCAAGTGTACATATTTACTGTAATCAGTACAATTTTTGATGCATCAAAATAATTGATGTTAATGTAAAATTTAAAAAAGTTATTTACTGAGAATAAGCAGCCATCTCCAGCCCTCGTTGACTATTACAAGGACTTTCAATATATTTTGATCTAGGTTTACCCCATTTTAACTATTGTAAAAATTACTTTAAATTAAAACATTTTAGTCAGTATATTTATGGGTATGGGTGATTTTCTAACCAAAGGGAAATCAGAGTCCATTTTTGTAATATTTCCTGTATAAATAAATGTAAACTTTAAGAATGTCTATATGTACTACATAATGCTATACTAAATTACCAGGCCATTCAAATAAACTATAGCCAGCTTGATCCCAAAGGTCATACTTGGCACTAGTATTCCTTTCATTGTTGTCGTATCGATAATTGGGACGATAGATTGGATTGGCAGGAATTCTTTTGGCAGGTATTAGAACTTGTCTATCCAATCTAAAAATTTGTAGAAATAACTATCGTATGGTGAAACCATTTTAAAATTATTTGAACAAGTTTAATTTACTGATTATGAAATGTAGTCGCTGAAGTATACTCAAAGACAAAAAGTATCCAAAACATGATTGTCCTAATCCTCCTATAATGTAAATAAAGGGAAACTATACCATAAGGTCACCTTGGTCTTGGAAATGCGATCAAAGAGTCAGGTTTCAATTGCTGACAACTTGTCAGTGACAAGGAAAATGATGGCTATGTCATGACAACTTGTGAGGAAAACAGTACAATTGTGGAGGCCATTAACTGTCACTTTAGTCAAACCAGAGTTTTTGCTGAAATCATGACTATGCAGCAAAGACACAAGAATTTTGTAAAAATATATCATTCACGATTTATTATCACACTATGTTATATAAGTTTTTTGGTTCTTAATTCCATCATAATAAAAGCTTTAATATTTTGATCATCTAATGTATCAAGTTCAGTTAAAATTTTTTCCTTACTAAGATCAGGATTTGCGTAGAATTTTGTGAGACTTTCGACATATTCCAGCCAAACACAGTTTGGACAACTACTCATACAACAATTTGTTGGTGCACTTGGAGGACCTTCAAGGTCATTCTTTTCGGGAAGTTCTGGAGGAGGTACAAACATTGGTCTTGTAGGGTCACCCAGCCCTTTATTTTCGGACGAATATCCAGCAATAATATTCACGTGTTGAAATTCTTTATTTTGACTAGAGTTTTCTTGCCGTCTACTAATATCCATGTCATCATCATCTTCCCGTGAACAAAAATAAATTCTCTGCAACATTGACGAGATTCTACATCCTCTCATCTTTGAGAGTCGTGATGATGATGAGAGCATCGAGGACAGTTATAGTTGACCTATTTTTAATTATTTAAAACACGCAAATAATTCATTTAAAAACCTCATTGCAAAACCAAGTCCTCAAAGAGATAACAGTAAGTAATTATATGATTCATATAATATGAATTGTCTTACGTCTTGAATGTTAGTTGTGTAGATAATCCATGACCTGTCCTAATTTTAATTATCACAAGGTATTTGTTGGAATCACAATAAATTTTACATGCGAGTATTTTTAATAATACTGTATTATGGTCAGAATCGAGCCAGACGATCTGAGAATTGTCAAATCTACTTTAACAACTTTTGTCGATAATTGTCAAATTAGTTTACTCATTTTTAATTTACAAGAATTGAGAATTTTGATCTTAAAATTGTACTAAAGTTTTGACTTTTTTCCTAAAAAAAATAAATTTCGAATTATGAGTTTCGCACCAATTCTCCTCAATGAAAATTTTTCCTCAATGAATTTTCCAAGCAAAAAATGAAAAAAGAGACATTAGGTACTAATTAGTTACCTAATTTTTAATTATTTAATTGTAGCGACAATTAACCCAAAATTATGATTGTTTTTACATAAAAAAATTGTTCCTCATTTATTCAACTATATTTCGCAAAAATTTTATGGCTTTCTTGCCACAATTAATGTCCAACTAGAATGAAAGTTTTCCTCCACTTTTTCATCAGTTTGTAGTGAAAAGTTTGAAACCCAAAGATCACTGAAAAGCATAAAATTCTAAGTAAGGAATATAAAAACAGGGACAATAAATCTAAGATGGAACAAAGCAATTTGAATTAATTATCTTTATTAGATAAAAAAATGAAGGACAAAAACAAGCGAGCACCTGGACAAACTGACAAATTAATTGCATTTCTTTTTCTAGATACGCAATTTTTTGTGAAATTTTTTGGTAAAAACAATCTTTTCCACAAAGGAACAAACAATTAAAAAAGTGATGTGTGTACTATTATATTTGTACATCGTTCATCTCCTGACTGACACTAATCGCTAAATCGTCAATGTAGCCAACCAGAATTTCTAGTATCTTATACACTAAAATGAACATGGAACTAACATAACATTGAATTTATACGTGATTAACCATTTAAAGCCATGAAAAATCCATGCTCAACTTGATATTTAATGGATAAATTTTAATTTTTATTCCATGTACATATCCTATATGGTCTCATGCTCTGTCATCACTGTCATGCTATTTCAGGCTTACAACAATGCAGTCTCTCTGAAATTCAATAAATTGTGACTCATCTTCTGAGGGAGAGAGAGAAACCGGTCGGCTTGTCCAAGCACACACACCACACCCAATGTCACCTTCTATATCAATTTTTATAATAATAATTAATAATATATTCTCCATTCCTTTGTTCAGAAAATATTAATAAGAACTTATTATTCCTCTCCTGCACTCCATCATCATCCCGGGAGGCATGGAGGCTTTAATCCCATACAATTGAATTGAAACTCTGCCCACTCTGCACTCCGTCTCATTGTTACAGATAATCTTGAATGTTCACTGTCGTTGAACTTGAACATGTTCTTGTTGTAATGATTAGAGAGACAGTCTACAGTTTTTTTCCTTTTGTACTAGACAAGACTGTATAATTGACTAATATTAGATTAGCCTCTACATTTATGATACATTTATGCAAAAATCGGGATAAAATTCGTGAACTAACGGGACATTACTAGAATCATATCAATAAATTTTTTTGTAATTCCTTAATTATTTGTTTATGAGCAAAAAAAAGTAGGCTAAGTGGGCTCAGATTGTACATTTGGTAAATATAAAGAGAATGCAAAACTTATTTGGCATTTTGTACACGCTTTCATGAGACAATAACTACAGACAGAGTGAATGGAAAAGTTAAAGAACAAGTCCATTCCACGTGTGTGTTCCATATCATGGGACATGAGAGAGGAGAATGCAAACCCGAAAAAATGGCCCAATAGCTCATCATCATGAGAAGATGATGATGGTTCAAGATGATGAGAATCATCAAAAAGAAGATGCGGCAGAAAAACTCATTATAAATTCATTAACAATATAAGAGCATCAATGATAAAAAATACACATCACCTCCTCCTGGTCGTCCTTGATGGAATACCTTGAACTTATAGGGTTGAACTTGTCCCTCTCTCTCTCTCTCAATTTTTCTTTTTGGGGTTCTTCTTGATCAACTCAGATTGGATGGAGGAGAACAGACAGTTGAAGTAGGAACTTGGCCTGGAGTTTTTCTATGTTCTACTTTGTCTATATATTATATATTATATACACATTGTAGGTACCTATATGAGCTCATTCTTCGAGAGCATCTTAGCCTTTACAAGTTGAGCCCTCAGTCAGTCATTCAGTCAGTCCGGTCATAGGCACCGTAGAGAAAAGTTTGTCTATCTGTAGTGGAACGCAATAGACATATTGGCAAGTTTTAGACAGGGATTGTATTGTTAGAGTACATTCATCAACATTAGGAAAAAAACAACTTTTAACTACCCGTCTAACCAGACGAGCATGATGAGTGGACAAAGATTTTTTGCATCTGTGATCTCCTTCATTCTATTCTCAATTGTCATCGGTTGGAGTGAAGGAGCCGATCGAGTTGCTGGACAGGGGGGTAAACCAGGAAAAGTTGTCTGTTATTTTGAAAGTTGGGCCAAGTATCGAAAAGGTATTGGCAAGTACGAACTTGAGGACATTCCAGTTCAAAAGTGTACTCATCATATTTATTCATTTGTCGGTGTTTCTAATGTCACTTGGGAAGTTCTTCTTATTGACCCCGAAGTAAGTTGTCATTCTTTTCTACTCCCTATAAAATATTATTTAATGTAGAAAAGAAAAAAACTTTATTCTCCAGTGCTCAATTTTTGACAATTTTAATTAATGTCAAACTATCTGGAGATCAAGTGTAGTCTCTATGTAAGTACATGATAGCCCTTAATGGACATGAATAACTTTGAATAATTGACCTAGCTTTTTTGATGGGGATTTATAAGGGCTATTTGTGAGTTTATCAGTTATTATTTACCGTTAGTTTTTTCCAGAGGTAGTACAGGACATTTATTACATTGAATTCTATTACAAGAGATTGCAAGTCTCGTCCTTATGAAGCAATGAGCACATGGTGTAAAAGGGGTGTGTAGAGCACTTGCGGTAATTTAACTCCAAGGCAGTATCCCTTGCCTTATCCTTTGTAGGGAAAGGTCCTTAGGAATCAATGTGATGGAATTTATTGAATACCGTTATGAATTTTTGTGAACTACTTTATAAATGACTGACCTATTAACCTTCCTTTTTTCAAATGTTTATTTTAGCTGGATATTGATCAAGGAAATTTTAAGAAATTCACTGATTTAAAAAAACAGTATACTGACCAAAAATTTCTTTTGGC
Source organism: Arrhopalites spinosus (assembly GCA_034700945.1). Lineage (NCBI taxonomy): Eukaryota > Metazoa > Arthropoda > Collembola > Symphypleona > Arrhopalitidae > Arrhopalites > Arrhopalites spinosus. Next base: position 85,485 of record JAQIVZ010000140.1, read on the forward strand.
TGTGGGTGGTAAGTGGATTAAGTAGTTCTTCTATTTAAATCATGAGGAGTCGGAGGAGACATACGTAGTTGGTACAAATCTTTAATTTAATTATTTTTAATTTAATTTAATATTTAGGTTGGGCCGAAGGTGGTAAAAAATATTCCCAATTAGTTTCTGTACCAGAGCGAAGAAAGAGTTTCATCAAGTCTGTAGTTGGTAAGTTTCAAAATAATTGTTAAGAGTTTGTTAGTTACAAAGTTAATCGTATTTATTTTGACAGCAACATTAAAGAGATATAATTTTGATGGATTCGACTTGGATTGGTAAAAAAATATTTTATTAAAATTAATCCAATGCCTTTACAAGTACGCATGATGTACAATAATTTTAATTTGGTATGAAGGGAGTATCCCGGAGCATCTGATCGGGGTGGTTCTTATGCTGATAAGGATCGATTTTTAGAATTTGTAACAGAGCTACGAGATGCATTTGATCAAGCAAATAAGGACTGGGAAATTACAATGGCAGGTATAATTCTTCACTCTTGATTTTGACTTGATTTATTTTATACGCATTTAGAAAAACTGAAAAATGAATATTTGTTTTTTAGTGCCATTGGCTAAATTCAGACTTCAAGAGGGCTACCATGTACCTGAACTTTGCAGGTACAATTTTCAAAGGCATTTCTGACTGATTGAATTTTGAAAAATAATTAAACCATGTAAATTTTCATGTGAATTTTATATTTTTAATAGTCTCGTAAATGCAATTCATGTAATGGCATACGACTTGCGAGGAAGTTGGACTGGATTCGCAGATGTCCATACACCACTCTATCGTCGTAGTAAACATGATCAATGGGCTTATGAGAAATTAAATGTGAATGATGGTTCTCAATTGTGGGTTGACATGGGCTGCTCACCAGACAAATTGGGTTAGTTCTTTTTCATACAATTATTACATGTAACTCTAAATTTAGTTTTATTTCAATTTAAATCAATAATAATAATTATTATGATACAAATTAGTCATTGGGACAGCATTCTATGGTCGATCTTACTATCTTGGAGATCCAACAATGAATAAAATCGGATCTGGAATCACTAAATGGGGTCATAATAGTGGCGCAGGAGACGCAGGAGAATTTACACAAGCATTAGGCTTTATTAGTTACTATGAAGTAATTAGAAAATAATTTATTCTATTATTAATTTTATTACCTTTATCTAATTCAATGTCAAATGTCATGTAGATTTGCTTAAGACTGAAAGATGGGAATTGGACAAGAATGTATGATAATGAGGGGAAAGTTCCTTACATGTTTTTGGATAGAAATTGGATTGGATATGAAGACGCCAATAGTTTGCAGGTATTACATTTTTTACTATTTATTCCAAAAGACAATATTGAGATTATATTCTAATGACTCTTATTTTACATTTCAGATTAAAGTTGACTGGATCAAAGAGAAAGGTTATGCTGGAGTCATGAACTGGGCTATTGACATGGATGACTTTAGAGGGGTTTGTGGAAAGAAAGATATTCTTATGGATATTTTAAATGATGGTAAAAATTCTAATAATTTACACCACTTTGTAGAATAGTAAACTAAACATTTTTATTTTAATTGGACAGGGATGAAAAATTATATTGTTCCCAAATCGGGATCCAACCATCAATCCACTACAGCACCATCATGGACACAAACTCAGTGGACTGAAAAACCAGCAAATCCTGTTGAATCAGTTTCTCAAATAACTGTTGTCTCCACGACCCAAGCTCCCCAAGCTCCTACAACTCCTGGACTTGAGTTACATGAATATAATTGTGAAAAACAACAATATTATCCCCATCCAAATGACTGTCAAAGGGTAACCTAATAATGATTTCCTCTTGTCAGTTACATGTCAATTACGTTTAATTGATTTGAATGACCATCTGAAATATATTTATTATTTCTTGTAGTACTATTGGTGCGTTCATGGAACACCAGTGGAGATGTCTTGTCAAGTAATACAATTAGTTGTCAATTATTAAATTATTTGTAAATTGATTTTATGAAATGTAATAATAATAATAATTTTGTTTCATCTTTCAGCCGGGTACACAATGGAATCCGACCACTAAAGTGTGTGATTGGCCACAACCATCCTACACCCATTGCAAACAACATTCTTTGTATTACATTTACAACTTGATTGTTTAAATCCTTTTAAAATATTCCTATTGGCTTTAACTGTTACTTTGATGTTTCTTTGTTAACTGATTTTTTGTTTGTTTTGATTCAATATATTTCTTATACTGATCAATAGAATACAAAAATTATTCAATGCAATCTATTCTTTATCATTTTTACCAGTTTGTTTTTGTTGGTAGTAGTTTAGTTTGCATAATAAATAATCTTTCTTGAATCAAGATTCTTGATATTTGTATTTTTATGTGTGTATTTAATGAGAAGACAAAAGAAATCATGATTTCGAACGACTTTCATTATTTTTGAAAAATTCATCTTACTAACCAGTGCCAGTTAGAAAAAAAAGTTAAAAGTACTACTATCTAGTAGTACAATTGTATAGTCATTCATAATTTATAAAAACTGAAAAAATTCAACCCATTTTAAATCGTAATTCAATAAAATATAGATTCAATAAATTGTGAGGAACATTGCAAAAGTCATATCATAAAGCTAATTGCCAGTTACAATTTGTAACAAGTTCTACTCACAAAAAAATAAATAACGAGTCATTACTAACGAATCTTTGCTAATACTGATACAACCTGTATCATACAGAGATAAAAACTGATACATAAGGTACTAGTAGTAGATTTGTGGTTCCATTTTTCATGAGAAAAAATTAATTTTATAAAATTTCTACTGTCTAAACAATATTGCATACATTGTTGTATGCATGCAAAGTATTGATTACTTATTGTAATGAATTTGGCCAAAGCGGGGTCACGGCTCCGTCCATTTCTGTCGCCAGTTGGTTCCCCTCATGAGCAAGATGCTGACTTCCACCAATTATTGCTTTACACTCTGGACAGACACTTTCCATCATAGGACCTCCACATTCTGAAATAAGTATTATTGAAATGAGTTAATTTAATCAGTGCTATTGTAAAATTAAATTAAAATGCAGCATCCCAATTCGTATATTTAAAATAATAAAACTACCTGTAATGACATAAATATGCCCTTTTTGACAACGAAAAAATCGTCCACGACCTCGCCCAAAAGCTTCAACTATCTCTTTTCGTTCAACATCCGAAATGTTCAGTTTGCAACGCAAAGACTCTGAAATGGCCTGTAGAAGAAAGAACAATTTTACAATGAATTCCGATTAAATTAATTAGTGTTAAAATAAAATTACTCACCTTGAAATGTCGCAAAACTTTCGATTGACTTTTAGTTGAGTAGCGTTTCGCTCCGGAAAGAATTTTGTTTGCTGCAGAAAATGGAGAATCGTCCTTTTGTGCCAATATGAGACGAAGGGTTGCCTGCGATTGAAGTTCAGAATGAAATAGATACAATTTTCGTAAATCACGAAACCGAGTCAACTGCTGTTCTGTCTCCTCAAATTCTTGTGCCGTTAATGGCAACATCCTTGTTCCAAAATTAATAGTAAAATCATGGTCAGCACTGGCAAATGAGTCTATGTATACTTTGGGAACATGCTTAGACTTCAATTCATCGACATACAATGTTAGTTTTGAGTACATTGAAGTAAGATGTTCCAAGGATTTAACCACTTCCAGGCTCATCTGAAATTTATACAGATTAATTGTAAAAAAAGAATGCATATAGATAGTACTGACAAAAAGAATTTGAAATGGCGTGATTTACAATTAAAACATACCGGTTTAAAATTCTGCTTGGACTCAATCCAAAGTTGAAAATAAATAATATTTCGAAACCGTTGAAAGTATAAACTCTTACTTCCAGACAATTGTGCCTTATTACCACTAATTGTATTGGATATTTGATTATAGTCTCCAAAAATGGACTTTTTTGCCTTGTCAATATCGTCCTTGTACTGATTCACAATGGCAAAGTATCGACGACAATTGTAAATGCTCCTTTGACACAAGGGACATCTCTTTGGATTAATTTCATAGGACAAACTCTTGGGTACTGTGGTTGAATTCATGAATCCATCCATAAAATTGTAAGAAATGGTGTGTCCACAATCCGGTAAAAAGATGAATCTAAATTGCCGATTATTTTATGTCAGTTAAACATGTAGTTGGAAATGGAATTTAAATGCAAAGAAATTTAATTCATACAAGTAAATACATATTATGAAATACCGATCATTATCTTCAATTTCTGTTTCTCCGAGGAGCATTTCAGCGAGTAAAGTGTCCCCGTTACAAATACGGCACAATGGAGGACAAGGTTCTCCACAGAATCCAATACAAAAGTGTCCACATGGCAATGTCTTCATACATGGCTCCTGACAAGGTGGTCGATCACAAATCTCATGACATTTTTTGGAACATCTCAAATGTGGACAGATGTACGTACAAGGTTCCTTCAAAATCAAATAATCACAATTTTCATCCTACATGCAATACTGTATAGATTGAAGACTTTTTATTGTTTACTTACGTTGCATTCAATACAAGGAAGACAACATTTCCTAGGACATGAACCATGTTCACATTTTCTCTCACAAGGTCTCTTACAATGACCACACATTTTGGAGCAAGGGGTCTGACACCTATTACAAGATTGTAATATTATTTTAAATATTTTATGAAGTAAAGTATTCATAAATTAAAGTAATGAGAATCTTACGGATGGTTACAAATGAGAACGTTGAAACATGGCTCGGAGCATCTTTCATGATAAGATGAGCTGTAGCATTTGACACATCGTCCTGGACATGAATGACCACAAGCAAGCATCACAGCACATATCTCGGTACAATGCTTATGAGCCTTCTTCTTGATATTCTCGTCAATCTCTGAGCAGATGACCTTGTAGGTGTGAATCAGGTGCCCGCATTTGGCCTTGACATCAACAAGACGTTCATCTTTACATGTAGGAACCTCGGTCATCTTGTTACAGGGAACCGTAACTTGATGTAGCTGGCGAGGACACATTACTGTTGTCACACGATCCTTAAACACAAAACATTTTTAATTACGTATTAGTTTAATTAAAATAAAAGTTCTTCATAACAGCTTGTACTTTTTTCATATTCAGTTTTACCTTGCAAGGAGGGCAGACACGACGTCCATCTGGGCCCATGGGATGTTTGTCACATGAGAATGGACAAGAATGACCGCAAGTTAATTTCTTGTTGCATGTTTTTACACAATTATTTGGACATTGCAAGTTTCCACCTTTCTTATCGTGATGATAATCACAAGGAGCTAAACATTGATGGTCCACACCACAAGTGTATTTAGCACATGGCAAGGTACATCTAATCTCTTTGTCCATTGGGTCTTGCAATGCCTGCCAACATGGTCCATAGTGTAAATGTAAATGTGGACACACCATCCTCTTTGGTCGGTACGTGATGATGGTAGTGCAAGGAGGACAAGATATTCCACATGGATGAGTCTGAAGACATTGATGACCACATTGAGAGACTTTTTGACATTGTCGGGTATCTTGACAATCATGATGTTCCATTTTCGAATGACATTGCTTGGCACAATAGTGACCACAAGGTAAAAAACTTGAGCAAATTTGACGACATGGTGGTAGCTTGAATTTCAGGTCAATGATACCTGTGACTGCATCCAGCATGAAGCACTTTATAACTGTCTGAAAAATAAAAGTATTATAACCATGTAACTAAAACTAAAAAATATTTGTCTTTGTGTATAAACTATGCACTGCAAAGTAATAATAATTTGAGACTTACTGTGTGGCCACAATAATCGTTCATCACAGGAATTAATCTCTGGCATTGACCTTGACCTGGGTGTTTGTGTCGGCATGATGGTCTCATTTTTAACTGGAATGAACCATAAATGAACCAAATGTTGGAAAGAAATAATTTGACAACAACAATGAAAAACGCAATAAAAACGAAAAAAGAATTTAAAGGACTTTGCGCGAATTCAAGGATTTCATCGTTCGAATTATTTGATCTGTATTTCAATTTCATTTGCATAATTTCCCTAATTGAATGCAACAGAACATTTATTTATGTATTCTTTCATTAAAATAATTATTTTCATTCCAAATGAAGCCCTTTAATGACATTGCTGATATTAAATATTAATTTAATATGCAAATTAGTTTTCAAAGGTCAACCAGCGCCAAAGGCCTTTCCATTTCATCATCAAAATCAAAGGCGTGTGACGTTTATATTTTCTTTGCAAAGTCGACTTTTTATCGAAATTTACGAGTTTTGTAGTGCTTTTTGTGCATATTTTTCTTGTTAGTTTTACTGCTGTATTGCTTTTCTTCAAAAAACTATCATGTCCCCTGCTAAAAATCCTTTATTGAGTCGCATGCACTCACTCGTTCAAGGGACTGTTGAAGGGACTGATTCTAAGAAAAGGAAGAAGATGGACTCCAATAATAATAATTCGAAAAAGACAAAAAAATCCAATGGTACTGAATTGCAGCCCCCACAATCGTCCAACATTGTGTAAGTAATAAAATATTACATTTCATTTGATTCTAATCTCAAGTTGTTTCGATGAATTTATTTATTCTTTGTATTTGTAGAAAGTCAGCGTTTGAAGGGGAACAACAAGAACAAAAGTTTGAGTGCGAGGAATGTTACTCGATATTTGGTGAAGTAAGGTCATGAAAATGACATTGTATATTATACAATGTATAACATTTATGTGTTTTATCAAATCAGAGCAATAAGATTGTAATTCTTGTGTGATTCTTTATTTTCCTTATTATCAACTTGATAATATCAAGGATCAAAATGTATGCGTCGTGGGTAAACCGGATGCTGATGCTCAAACAGTTGCAGACAAATCAAAGACGAAACGGACCAAATCATCTGACGATACTGATATTACTCTTCCAAATCTTTCAAAGTATATTTGAGAAATGTTATTTTGATCAATTGTCTAATTAATTTTGAATTACGTGTACAAACTATGTTTGTCAACAGAGATGATGCTGTTCCTGCCAAGAAGTCAAAGAAGGCATTTTCTTGCGTGGAGTGTGGAGCTGTGCTGAAGTCAATTGAGATTTTTGAATCACATTTGAAAGTAAGATTCAGTTCATGTTAGAAAACAAAGTAATATCATTCGTTAGTACTATGTAAAGGTTACTAATTTTCAATTCTTCAAATGTTATGTATTTTTAGAGCAGCCATGTGGTCGGAGGTGAATTCCCATGCAAATTGTGTCCCTGTGTTTTCAAAACTTTTCGATCTCTTTCCACTCATCATGGTTACTATCATAAAGTCGATGCTAAGAGGAGGAAGATACAAGTACCATTGGAAGTAGCTGACAAGACTATTATTAAGGAAGAGGTGAATACTGAGACTGCTGTTGTGTTGTACACAGGATCAAATGACATCAAAAAAGAAGTATCTGGACAGTGCTTAACTGTAGCTGATACCCCAACCAGTTATGACAAAGATGGCAAAGACAAAGATGATGCTGTTGAGGTGAAAATATCAATATTATATTATAGTTGAATTATTTTGAGACTTGTTAATACTACAATTAGTACATATGTTAATTATGATCAACTTGGTAAAATTTATAGGAGCATTAATCATCTGATGACTCCATGCAAGTGCGATGACATGATCACTCATGGAATATGCTTTGAAAATTAGAATTAGTGTAATTTCATGAAGTAACTGAATAGACTCGTATAGGTATACCATATCAAACGACAAAATTTAGTGAAAAGACTAGAAATGAGTATATTATGTATGATTATTTGATTTTTCCAAGTCAATAAATTATACAAAATTATAAACTTGATTTAAAAGAATGCCGTAATAATTTATTTTCCATAGTAGGTAAATATTAGTACATTCGACTTAATAACTGATTAAGAAGATACAACAATGTGAGGGTGGGGATTATAGTTTTTTTCCTGTTTATAATGTTATTAATGATTTTTGATAAAAGTCAATTGTGTAGTGGGGATAAATTATGGCCATCCATGAAAAATCTCTTCTTCTTGAGTATGTTCGTTTCGGCTTGAGCAAATCACTTTCACTTTTCAACTCGTCAATATTTTTTAACAAAATTAAAAAAAACTTTTCATCTGATAGAGTTATTTAGACGAGTTCAATTCCATTTTCTCAATGCTACGAGTAAGTATATTCTTTTAACCACAAAATAAAAATGTGAGAAAACTGATGGCTTCTTCTTTTCTTTTTTTTGTAAAATCACTTTGTTTTTTTTTCTCAATTTTTCGCAATATAGTAAGTTGTATGTTTTTATATTTAGAAATTGGGTTACATCAAATTTAATAATTTTTTTTCACTTGTTTAATTGTATACAAAAAAGTTTTGCCTACATTACTTAACAACGTCATCATCACTGAAAACAGAGTTGTATAGTATTAAATACATTATAATATATATAGTATATATATATAGTTTTCCATATATACATGTACATAATATATAAAGGGTTTTTTTATATCTCGCAATCTCTGATAGATCAAAGATTTATGCCTGGACGAAGGTACATAATGTAGTAAATTCTCACTAGTATTTATTATTCATCATTGATTTCTCGACTCATCTGGAAGTATAGTATTTTGTAGTACAGTGTATTTATATGTATAGTAGTAGTAGTCATATTTACATGTATATAAAATTGTATCGTGATACTCCTTTTTAAAAACTTGTTTCTTAAAATTTATCTGACTATATAGAAGTTACACTGTACAAACTTAATCTCATTCACAAACAAACAACACTCACAAAAGTACTCGTTTTTTTGAGGGTTGGGGAAAGTCACTTTTTCCTTTAATGATTTGTTGAGATCAACTCTTCCTCTGGGGAGGACAAAGTGATAGAAATATAGACAATAATAACGATAATGATGATTTCAATAGTACAACATATTATCCTTGACAGCTTTTTCCGCACCATTATGTATATAAAGTGTTAAACTTTTAGTTCATCAAAAGTAGTATAACTTTGACTAGGATTGGGTTGTTGTTGATGATGAGACGGTTTATGGGGAAGTGTAGAAAAATTAGAACAACTTCTCGGTGGTGGTGGGGGTTTGAGACTTGCAATTCCACCATTACTTCTGTAATTGATTGAATAGATTTTCAAATTACTTTTTTTAAAATTTGCTAGTCAGTTCATGTCAAAATAGTTGTAAAAATAATTTATTCATAATTTATGGACATTTTTATACTGACCTTGGTAAAGTAGCCATGGCGGGTAGCATTTGGGATTGATGTTGATGATGGGAATGTGCTTGTTGAGGTGATAGGAGGACCTCTGAAAAAGTAGTATAATTGTAAATTAATTTTTGAAATTTTAATAATTAATTAATAATATTAATAAGTAATATTATACATACCTCTATTCAACCTATGACCCAAACTAACATTTTGATGAGAAGAGTACGCAGAGTGAGCGGATGATAAGGAATGACCCTGACTCTCGGACTTGTCAATTTGATGTAGTGATGTGGCCGTCGTTGAGTTTGATTTGAGCAATTCTGGTGGTTCACCATATTTTTGACTTTGTTCAGACTCATTTTGATTTGCTTTCATTACTTGTGCTCTCCTCTTGTCTCGTTGGTAGTAGACGAGAGCAAAGATGAAAACATTTAATATTAAAAGGGAACAACCTGCAAATTAAAATTCAATTTAACAATTAAAGTTACACTCATTAATTTAATTAATTTTTCCAAACCCACATATTCAATGACATAATTTTATTAACTTACCAATGGCAATGGTGGCAGAAAGAGCAGTGGAGTAGGGTGAAAAGTAGGAGGGCTCCATCAAAGTATCATTGCCTCTATCAGAGCCCATTGAGCCAGATCCTCCACTTCCTCCTGATGAGGATGAGAGTGGTGACAAGCAAGTGGTTGGAGGGGAGGGGGGATTTCCATGATAAGTCGATTCTGCCGGGTCACCATAGCCCAACTCATATAATTGCGGATTGCTCAGCGCTTCTTCTTCTTGAGGTAATCTCAAACTATTTATACCACACAAAAAGAAAAGAAATAATTTGTTGATAGGATTAAAATAGTTTGAAAAATACAATACGTTGACATTAATTACTTGTAAAATATAACTAGACTATTTACCTACATACTACAACGTTAGGTAATATTATTTAACTTTTTGTAATTTGTATGACTACTTTTTTAGTATTTACCTACGCAATGAAAAATGGAAACAAATAAAAAGTGTATGTACCAACATATTATTATATAGTGTCAGGTAGATTTTATCTTATTACATGGCCATTTTACATAATTACCTACATAAACATGATGACGATGAAGAGGAAGAGAGAGAGAGAGAGAGAGAGTGGGATTCTATAGAAAAACTAGAAAAAGAATTATGGCAACTAACTTTTCCTTTTTATCTCTATCTTTTCCTCCTTCTTTCTTTCAAAAAAGTTGGAGAAAGTTGAATACAATTAAAATCCAAGTTTTCTCTCTCTCTCTTTCTCTTGGCTGCTCCTTTCTTCTTTCTCTCTCAACTTTCACGACTCGACACAAAGCAGTCATTAAGTAGAGCTTAGAGGAAGATCATGAATGCATCTTGTCTACCTTACCATATAATAAATATTAACTTTGTCATCAAGGTAAAATAAAAAGAAATACATCCACACACACACTAGCAGTCTCTCTTTCTCTCTCTCCATAATAAAAGTTGGAGAAAGGCAGAGAGAGAGAGAGAGAGAGAAAAGAGGGAGACCAAAACTTGAGTCCACAAAATAATCTCTCTCTCTCAAAAGACCCAAGCTAATTCAAATTAGACAAAAAAAAGAAAGAAAAACTATAGTCATATAAGAAAACACAAGTTTCAACTCTTTTTTTTCTGCTGAGCGAGAAAGAAATCCAGTAACTTTCTTTAATTTGAACAACTTTACCTTTCATACTCTCTCTCCACACACACACACACAGAAAACCTCAAGCCTCAAACTTGTAGTTAGAGAGAGAGTGTGTGTGTGTGTAGATGTATTGTATAGATAAAATCCCTCACATAAAATTCTACTGGAGGTATTTAAGTTAACTTACTCAAGTACTAAACTTGTTTCTTATACTAACCTTTCTCTCCCCTATCATCATTAAATAAGTGATTCCCATTTTTTCTTACTCTCCTCATACACCACCAATGGATATTTTCAGTTAGACAAGTTACCCCAAAAAAAAGTTTAGTCTTTTTTTTTTCTTCTATTGGTTGAAACATGAAACTATCAATAAGAGTACAGTACAGAATACAGTCATGAGTAAAAAAATGGTCTATTGTAGTTGATGATAGTAAGAGAAAATGTTTTTGTGTTTGTTTGGTTTTTTGTTAAAAAACAATGTTTTACAATATCAACAAAATTTTGTACAAATGTTTATACTTAGTTAATCTTCTACCAGATTAAATTTCATTCAAAGTTTTTATTTGACTGTACAAATAACAATTATTTCGATTTCCCATTCTCATTTTGTGGACAAACATAACTTCCCTCGAGAATAGAGATTGAAAACTATAAAAATAGGGATAGACAAAATGTTAAAACGTTAAAGATAATTATCTTACCTTCCAACATAAAGTTTGGGGTCATTACCGCCCTTCATTCGATTATGTACAGGCGATGCATGAGCTCCACTTCTTTGTAACTCAGGCACTAACCTGCAAATTCAACAAAAAATAGGATTAAAGTTAATTGTAATAAATGTAATCACGTGTCTTTTTCTAAATTTAATTTGTTTCAATAAATTCCAACTACATAAAAAATACTGACAATATTAATTTAAAAAATAAAGTAAAATGTATTTTTTTACAAAAAAACTTGACATGAAAAATAAAATTGAATAGATGAGTCAACACGCATAATAAATTGACACGAGGACTCCATGTCAAAAAAGAGACGACCTCCTCCTCTTTTACCATAGTAAAAAAATAAATAGAATGACTCAAGTTTTTTTTTGAACTCTACAAAAAAAATAATGACAGGCGAAAGATAAGAGCTCTCGCTCTCGTAATAATAATCTAGACGTACTAAGCTTGACACTAGAGACAGAGATATAAAATATTATTGAGATGAAAAACTTTCTCTTATATTTTTTTAAGAGAAAATGGAATCATGTGTTGGTTGTTGTATAAAAAAGAAGAGAGAGAGAGTTTGAGAGAAGAAGGACGTTTGGGCTTGATTTTAGAACAAGAGGAAGATGTCATCATAAATTGGGTGTCGCCTGTTCTCTCATTGACATTTTGGCATGTGAGTGAGGGCGGGAGGGTTGGGAAGGAAGGAAGTGTTGCACACGCGATATCCTTTTGGAAGAGATCAAATTGATTTATTACGCTCATGGCTTTCCCTATGGACTAACAGAGTGAGGGTCACTGCTTCCCGTCAAACTAAACTGGAACAACTTAACTTGGCTTTCTTCTCCTTACTTTCTCACCAACAAAAGCTTTACGACTCGATCAGGAGAAAGAAAACAAGAGAGCTTCATTTCATATTTCATGCCAAAGAACTGCATATAACTTTCTCTAAAATATACATCTAGTTACATAACATACATGTGTGTCCGTTTGTGTCTATGTACCATCATGAATGCGTGTGTGTTAGCAGAAGCACAGAGGGACGGTTTAGTCGTTCCGTTACCCCTTCCCCAGCCCGGGTTAAGTTTAACTTGTCGACGGGCTTCTCTATGCCTTTCTCCCTAGGCCTGCCTGTCACCATGCAAGAAGTCATAAGTCATAGGAGGGAACAGGATTTATAGCTCTTCTTTTACCCAATGAAAAATTGATTGCTTAACTCTGTGACGCTAATAATACCGAATTGAGGCTGAGTGCTCTCTCTCTCTTTCCACACACAACATTTCACTTTTCTCCTTCTTTTCTCCCAAAACCTTTTTTTCCCCTCTTTTGCAAAAATAATTAATGATAACAACTCTCAACCCATAATCACCAAAATGCTTCGTACACTCCTGTAGTGATAAACAAGCGACCCCCTTTTTTTGAGTCTACGGGAGGAGGAAAAAAATGGTTTTATATTTATATATGATGGGTCCAATCGAGTATATTACCAACTTAAAGCAACAACCCCCCCTCCTCCTCCTTTCTCCTTTATAAATAAGAACTCGTCCTTCCGCTTTCTACACACACAAACAAACTCATAATTCTCTCTCGCTCCCTTGCATCCTTTTCTTTTGATGTAGATCAATGCTTTCACAGATAAGTATAAGCCAATTAGTTCTATATATATCTCTAAGGGACTAAAGGAGTTGGAGAAAGACTCAACACACAAAAAAACCACCAAACTGATTCCTCAAATATAGATAAGAAAAACGTGTGCGTTTTTTTTCTCTCTCTCTCTCTTACTCCTTTAGTCCTACTCTTCGGTTGTAGATTTATCGGACCCTTCCAAATCAGTCGCAATTACTTTTTGTTGTTTAAATACATGTATGCGAAAAAATTGGGTTATAGATGTCCTTGTAGACATGTATAGAATTTTTTTTGTGTTGTTGTTGTGTAAGTTATAATTTCTTAAATAAATCTAAATTAATTTGAATAGAATGAATTTGGAGAATGGAGAATAAAGAAATACTTGGAAATATTTTCCAAAAAATGGTTTCCATTTCTTAAATAAAAATTATGGCCTATAATTAACTTTTTTTTTGTTTATTAATTAATTTTTTTCTTTGTCTCTCATAAATAAAATTTCCGTTTCTCACAATATTTTACGTTTATATCTGAATCTGAGATAAATTAAAGTTATAGGCTAAAAACTTTTAATTAAAATGTGATTCATTCGAGATGAATAATTTGGGGAATTTCAAGACAAAAAATATTTGTTTTTCAAAACTTTATACTGAAGGTAATAAGACTCAATTGACATTTTGACCTCAAATCATTCATGTGTGATAATATACATAGAAGAAAGTTTATAGAGAAAGTAGAAAGAGACAGAAATTTTAATATGTATAAAGTTACCTGAGCCAAATGGCCATTTGGTGTGCACGGTAATGGGATTTTTGACGAATTTTATTAGCGCTAATTTCAAGGTACTTTTGATGAAGTCGATCATACGATTCCCAGGCCGGATTACGAGAACGTGCTCTCTCTTTGGAGATTGGCCACGTAGCCTCCGTTTTCATTGGCTCGTTGGGATCCCTGTGAAACAAGAAAGAGAAAAGAGAAAGTATAAAGATGAGAGATGAAAAAACCCATAAAGTATGGAGAAATGGAGAAAATTATTCCGAACCATTTACTATCATCAATAGTAAAATAATTACTTGAAAAATATTTCATTTTAATGTCCAATCTTTATATTTTTGTCTCTCTCTCTTTTTATACTATAAGCTACAATATTTAGTCGTTATTTTCCATTAAATAATTAAGTCAATCGAAACTGTCAGGACAATTCATGTCACATACATAATAAACATGGGTAATTATGACTCCATTAGAGAGAGAGAGAGAGATCGTACAATTCATGTAATTTAATATAAAAAAACGTCTAAATCAACCACAAAGTCCTAATCAGTTTCCGTGTTGACTTTGAAAATGAAAACAAATGGAGCATAACTTTAGGTCTTGGATTTTTGGAGGTTTTTATGGGGAAGAGGAGGAGGAGGGGAGTAGAATACTAGAATCCACAAAAAATATCGACCACTAAAGTCACTTTTCTAAAATGAGAGACAACGGATGTACATTACATGATGGGAGAAAAATTGTTGAAAAGCTCCAAAAAAATCTTTCCTTTTGTTGTACATCAATACTTTTTTTCTTTTTTCTTTTACAAAAAAAAGAAAAGGACGTGACTACTCAGTCCAGTCTTTTGAGAGGGAAGATGATACATGATTCATGGCCATGAATAGAAAAGTGTAAAAAAAATAAAGAGAGAGAAAGAGAGAGTGAAAGTACCCAGTGTGGACGAAATTTGAAAGAAATGTGATGAGTAACTCGGATAGAGCCATTTCACTTTTGGTGTAATTTGATGGTAGTGGTGGTGGAAAAAATGGCAAGACTTCACCAATAATTGGCTCCACCAAGGGATAGCCAAAAAAATAATTCAGTTCTTCACCACCCGCTGCACCAGATCGCTGTAATTAATATAAAAAAAATTAAAATATTAAATAGTTTTATTTATATTTTTTTCAAATTAATTAATTAATTTTTACCTGGTAGTTATAGAGGCCGTCTTTCGTCACATGATCAAAAACATAAAAAAATGCTTTATTGCTTTGTTGAGATTCGGCCGCAGCTATCACTGGAGCCAGGCTAAGACAGTCGGTGACGGCATTTAGTGTTAAATCCCTGTAATTAATTTAAATAATTTAATTCAATTTAACTGTTAATTATTATAAAATCTTGAATATTTTTTTCTACTAAATCCAATTGACACTTACCGGGTTGTGATTGGATGCTCTGTCGACCTGAAATAAAAAAAAGAATTGAAGATTAAAATAATAAATTGAATAATAAATAAATATTTATAGGTAATAAATAATTCAAAATCTTTAAAACGACTCTGATTGGCTAGCACCTATTTTTTCTGAACAATTCCGGAAATGACTGGAGAAAGGTAAATCATGAATACTGATATGAGATGCAATTTAAAAAAATTAGATCATGAAATCTTAAGTAGGCCTATAACTCATCAAAATTTGCATTATATGTACATACATAGTTACGTAGGGAGATCAAAAAGTAATGATTATGATTTTTTAGCTCCGTTTGTTATAAACCGATCACCAAGATATTTGAGTATGTTATACTAGAACTTGTTAAGGGTCTCCATAAAAAATTTGAAGTTTTGAAAACAATTTTAAGGGTTTCAAAAAAAATAATTTTTGAAATCAAAAATGGTGCCATTGCTCCGACGGGTTTTGCTTGAAAACACAGCTCACTGTAAACATTTTTGTGGTCCCCCCATT